>CP099851.1:11644028-11804328 GCA_030062745.1 Capitulum mitella | reverse complement strand
ACGGATCTGAGAGCATGACATGGCACCGACAATGGCGGCAAATACTGCTGCGGTGCGCCTTCTTCAGATGTATAGCGAAGTTTTCGGAAAGTGTTTGACGTCTCACGCCCAGAGTATCCGAACTCAGAGTCCCTCAAGCCGAAGCGAAGTTTACGTATTCTGACGGCCCAAAATGATGAGGCAATCCCATTTCTGCACATGTTTAACCTCATCCGAGAGACACTTAGGTAAACTAGAAGGAAAGGCAACCTCAGCGTATTCTAAGACCGGACGCATAAAGAAGGTAAAAGCTCTGCGTAAATCAGGTCTTGGAGCGCCGGATCTCTGAAGTTGCTGTAGCGCATACAGCCATTGTACGTCTCACGGAGTCAGCATTACGTCTGTCCCGCCTCAGATGAGAAGCCAGACTTAGGCCTAACAGACTGCGCTCGGTCCGCCACGCCTACGTGTTCCCGCTGATGTTCACAGTGGGCGCGGCATGAGACTTGCGAGAGAAGTCTGCATTGAAGAGAGGCATTTTAGAAACGTTAATTTTCATGGCATTATTCTCATTCCAAATCCCCAACTGATCCAAAATGTTGTGAAGCTTCATCTCGGATTCTGGCCTTGCTACACCTACTGTGAGATCGTCTACCTAGTTCCCAACATGATTGACGTCACCTAAATAGTCCCTTATCACGAAGAGGAAGCAGACTGGGCCAGATTTTGTACCCTGGGCCTAGGACTCCCCACAAGTTTTGGGAGCCCGTTATGACATTTCGACACGTTTCACAAGTTGTCCGGCCTCCGAATGAATGAAACTACAGACACGAACGCACTGCTGTCGTCCGGTGAGAAAGACGCTCATCCAGGAAACGGTCCACCCAGGCACCTAAGCCGATGAGTTTTGTGAGTAACTTTGTGCACCAAATCAGATCAAAGGCTTTTTTTCAAATCGAATCAAATTTTTTTCACGCACGCAGAACAAGAGGACACAGGACAAGAATGTCGATCGCTTGATAGCGTTCGTTCCCGTATCAGTAAGATTCTGATCCAGGGTGTCACTATGCGCCGTGACGTTAGTGATGTCACGTCACCGCCGGCCGCCGGAGACATTCAATCCACTCCGGGCGGTGGGCGCAGCAACAGAGGGTGGAAGGCATCAGCAGGATCGGGCCGCGGAAAAGGAATCTTCCGCGCTCTTTCTGTTGTAGGAGAGCGCAGATGGGGAAGGAACGGTATAAAAGAGGAAGAGAGAGACAGAGAGAGAGAGAGAAAGAGAGAGAGACAGAGAGACAGAGATAGAGAAAGGCAGAAACAGAGACAGAGACAGAGAGGGGGGGGGAGAGGGCCAGCATGAAATCGGAAGGCATACGCAGCCGACAAAAATGCATTGTTATGGGACTGGATGACCAATTAAGTAAATTTTTTCACAAATCGTCATGACATGACCAAGCCCTTCGAACCATACCCTGTTTGTACACTAGAAAACTTGCTGTATTAGTTTCGAGTAAGACTTACGGGTCGTATTCGAGAATAACCTCACTTCGGCCCTGAAAATGGTGCGGTGAATAGCTTAGATCAATCTGTGACATATTCCGTGGTAATTGGATTCGCATTTATCAGAGGCGCTGCATCCGTATTTATCGGTTCGTATTTATCTACACCGACTGAAATCGTAAAATGTTTATCAGTTGCAGCGCGAAGTGACTGAACACTGAGGCAGCGCCAGCCTGGGTCTACAAGCATGGCTAGCATTGGTCGCTAAGGGCCCACCCGGTGAATGGCAGAAGCTTACGCACTTGTCCTGATATTTCACACATCCAGAGCAGTTTTGGACTAGTGCCATAGGAGTTATTGTCTAAGACACAACAGACCGAAATGTTAAAATTCCTGAAATGCGGCAAAGCTGCCGTCGATCTGGCCTGTGACCTGACTCCAGGGACGGATCCAGGATTTTGCTAACGGGAGGGATGGCGCATTTCTGTTATCGGCGCCAAAACGATGCTGTGGGGGTTTTAAAACTGCAGTCAAAGAGCGTCAAAGTTTTGCCGCAACGGCGTTAAACTCGATCGAAATAACGCATAAATCACGCGAAACGTCCATTCGTTTGTGACAGATGGCGTCAAAACGACTCAGAGGGCGTTTTGACTCACACTGGCTTGAAAGTGGTACGAGTGTCATATACATATACATATACATGTATATATATATATCCTTTATTATGGCTGCCCACTCAACGTAACATGAGTGCCTTTTTACCCGAAAGGCGTCCATGTCCTATTACAAGGGCGCGCAATGTCACATGTGTGCCCCTTAACGATAGAGCGTTTTTGTATCAACAGACGAAATTCGTCCGTGACAAACTGAATCAGGCACCAGAAAAGGCGCCTATTACTGGAACGTTGTCGTGTCCGCTGTCGTTGTATCCACGGACAACATTCAACCACGGACAACATGAATGGCTTTCATGTTCCAATCCGCCTTCGGCAGCCAAGGGCTTTGCATTTCACGTCCTTACTGGCCTTCGGTGGGTTAGAACGCCAAAACGCCAAAGGGGGGGGGGGGCATTTGCGTCCCTTGGACCCGTTCCTGCCTGCTTCACCCATCACGGACTTGCGATTTGCAGTTGCAGACCTTACACTGCTGCCGCGGGTCGGCCGCCGAGGCCGCTGTCACGAGGCCTTTCACGAATCCTAGCGCGAGACCGTGAATTGCTCCATGGAATGAGACGGAGTTCTTCTGAGACTAAGTTCTTCCAAAGAATGGCGGTGGCGTTTTATCTGTTCTGGTGCCGTCAGGACGGTGTCGCTGCAGCACTAACGGCTCTGGACACGCAGTTGTGAACTGGCGCCACTGGTGGATAACACCAGTGCGCATGCTCCATACCGCTCCCGTCCAAGCTTTCCCGCCAAAGAATATCGTCCATTGCCGGGACTGATCCAGACGACCGCCTAAAGGGGGGCGGGGGCAAATAGCCGGGAGGAGCAGATAACGCTCAGGATTGGGACAAAACGAAAATTTGAGCATGGCGTACGATATGTCGCAGGCTGGATTTTTTACTCAATACGCACTGTAATGCACACAAGAAAAAAATCCATGATTTGTCCCGATTATCGAAACATAAGCGTTTTAAACTAAGCTTTGTTCTTTTCAGGAGGCTTTTTAACCTTCTGTCTCTCTGCGGGGCTCCCCGTGACCGACGCTGGGCTTCCGTCGACGCACACGTGAGCTTGAAAGCCATCAAGCCGGCCACTCTCCGGCGACTGCAGTGAGATTCCCCAGCAAATGTCCTGCAGGCCGAGAGCTGCCTGCAGCAGAGCACGCCACATCAGCCAGCTCGGACGCCGAGATGGGACGTCACCGGCACCTTCTAAATGATGGAGCGTGGACGGTTGCCCTGGCAACCGAGACGCGGCCACTAGGCCACAGAAAGCGGCCGCTCAACGCGAATTCTCCGCTCTGAATAAAACATCCACCCTCGGAGTGCGGTGGTCAAAAGGGGAGTGCAGCGACAAAGGCTGTAGTTTATTTCGATGTCCCAAACTGATCGGAGCGCTACTGTTTTGAAACTCCTAACGATTTAAACTTGCCAAGAGCCCCTTGGAGGGTGACCAAATTACACTGTAGATATTATATATATATATATATATATATATATATATATATATATATACAAAATACCAAGATTTCTACGCTACTTTAAGAATCGCTTTGGATTACACTACTATCCACTATTTTCTTGTGTTCTTATTCTTGCCACCTATGCTAGTCAACTGTGTACAGCGCGTGCAGCGTACATTGTTAGCCTGGTCTCTGCTCCGGCCTGTTCCCTCATTCATCTGCCTGACGGACTCTGTGAATGCAGTTTGTAAGCCGCCGCCGCCACGCATCGGGACATTGGCCGTCTGTTAACCCCACTCGTCATGGTTCGAGTGCTTCTGCTGTGATGCAGTCCTGCACGTCTGGACACCGGCCGCGCAGAAGTGGCCCAGATCGAGATTTTCGGCGTGACATTTGGCAAGTGCCCCGTCCGACTTCGTCCGCTGGGCGCCCTGGACTCGGCCGCGGAAGCTCCCACGACCGCTGACGTCACTACGCCTGAGGCGGGTCAAGGTCGGTTGATCTCGGCCGAACGTTCACCGCGAGCGGTCGGCCGAACACTGCCTTGGGCGGCGGCCGCAGCGCTGGGGGTTGGCGAAGCGAGGTTGCAGGGTGGCGCACGCTGCCACCCGGCCCAAGCACTGGCTTTCTCATCGACGCTCTCAGCATTCAGCCGTTCGAGCCGAAACTGCTGTACCCCGGATTATCGAAGAAAAAAACTGGATTATCTTGAAATCTCCATGGCGCAGCCATGGCGTTATGATCCTATCGGAAACGTGGCTGCAGCTAAGCACTCCTAATGGGCTTCTCGTTCTGGCCGGCTACACCACGTACAGGACGATCGACCCGACATCGGCGGCTACGAAGGGGTAGCCATCGTCATCAAAGAGGAATTCGCAGTGTCAGTGACCAAGATCACCAGCAATCTGGCAACCAGGTCTGCCGTCTCGAATCCCTCTGGTCCCCTCTGAAGCTGGACGATGGACGCACACTGCTGCGGTGTTCCCTGTACGGCCCGCCATGACACACATCACCTCTCCTGACGGATTTCGCACAGCTCGAGGCTCAGTATTAGCGTGCTGTCATTGGCTACTCCAGTGCTGCTATTATACTATGCGGTGACTTGAACTGTAACCTGCTTAAAACATCGTGTGGTGTGACTAGAAAGTGCCTTGAGGAGCTCTTACGTGATTACTCACTCTCCTAGCTCGTTCATGCTCCCACGTTAACGTCGAGGCCATCGCTGGCTATCTGCGTTATTAGTCGTCGTGACGTAGTTACGGACTGCTTCAATTACTGTCATTTTGGCCCTCGTAATTTGATTTGCGTAAACATGAACTAACCAAGGTCTTGACGCAAACCAACATTCGCCAGAGCGCGAGTTCGCGAGTTCGTGAGCGTGGGTTCCACCGGTCACCGACATCGCTGTGACCGGTGGAACGCTTTTAGAACTCCTGTAACTGAAAAGTGCCAAATGCTTCTCTCGCGATTTGTACCAGTACTTGACCTCCTGCCCCAGTCAGGAGCATCTCGACCTTCCTCCCGCCCTCTCCCCTGTTTCCGCCGCCGCTCGGGAGCTCGCGGCTCTGCGCCGTGGGACGCTCGGTGTGCGTGGTCGGGGATCGAGCGCGTGCTCTGATCTCGACCGCGCTGTAAGGTCTGCCATCTACCGAAATAGGCGTGCTGACCTCGATCAACGTCTCCGTGAGCAGGGTCCAACCTCTGTAGGGCGAAACCTGCAACTCCCGGCTGGAAATAAAACTACGTGAAAGGGTGCGCCAGCGCAGCCATCATGTGAAGCCCTGAACGACCACTTCGTCTTTGTGGGACTGACGGTTGCTGCCGAAGCCGCGGCAAAGGAGCCGGTGCCGGGCGTCAGCCATCGTCTCCCGGGCGTCAGCCGCCGACTACCGCGCGTCGGTGCCTGCGCCTTCCTTTCACCATGAATTGGAATCTATTTCTGGCACACGTAACTCTACCACCTGCAGATCTGAGTCTGTGCTTTAGCGTGCTGAAACTAAGTTTCCCCAGCAACGGTGAAGTGATTCTAAATATCAACTCCTGCTTATCCAGCCTGGGTTCCTTGAGCAGTCGAAATACTCCGTTGCGCAGCCCATCTTTAAATCCGGGACTCTTCTGGTCCTTGCAACCAGAGACCAATTTCCATCGTACTCGTCATTTCTAAAGGGGAAGAGCGGGTCGTCCCATGACGGCTCTGCCACTACTTCTCATCTAACCACCTCCTTTCACCGTCTCAGCATGGTTCCCGCTCTCACCAGTCGACGGAAACTGCGCTGGTCGCCTTTGTTGCTCGCATTCCTTCAGCCACCGATGTCGGGAAATTTTCATTTTGTGCTCAATCGACCCGATCAAGTGCTTTGACGATATTAACCACAAAATTCTTACACGTAAACTCTGACTGCACGTATTGATACTACCTGGTTTACACCATCTCAGTGGCCACACTCAAAGGGTGTTTGAAAAGCAGCTGTGGGCCGGATCTTGCCTCACGACCTCTAACAAACACTATGCGCGTGTTCCAGGGGTTGACACCAGGCACAGGCTCAGCCAAGGGGGGGGGGGCCGGGCCCCCCTTAAGCTTTTAAGATTTTTTTGCGAAAACCATTACACATCGTCTTCCCGGCTGGCGGTTGTCGTATGATTTTAGTTCACAATGAGCCCCCCCCCAAAATCCTGGCTGCGCTCCAGGCATTAGAACCCATCCTGCTCAGCGTATCAGCGAACGACATGACATCTTTTGCTTCAGAAGACGTCGTGCAGTACTCTGATGACACCCAGGTACTCGTGTCGGGCAGAAAGAGCGATCTACCAGCGCTTATTTTACGGATGGAAGCCTATCTCACATTTTTTTGGACGTCTGGTTCCGCGCGAATTCACTCAAGGTAAGCGCAACAAAAATCAGACTCATGGCTTTCGTGCGTAACGTTCGAAAAATCCAGGGGACCTTCCGTGGCGCACAATTCGAACTTTGGAACGAGACTGAAATGCCCAGCATTTCAGTCTCGTTTGACATAACGTTTGACAAAACCATGTCCTGGGACAGCCACATGGTTCACATCAGCCACCGATGTTTGGGGCACATATCCGGCCTCTCACACATACGACCCGTTGTTCACAGCGGCACCATCAATTTCAACATCAATCGATCAAGGACGTTTGTCACCGTCCTTGTTCTCTCTTAGGTCCGATAATGTATTTCAGTTCATTACGGAAAAGTACGAAAACGAACCAGGATGCAAAAAAAATAAATCCTGAACTTCGGAGCTGATTTGATTTTCGGCCGTCGGGAAGCTGGCCACGTATCTGACCTGCGTGAGAAGCCTGGGTAGATGGCGGCCCATGGTATGCCTGACCGCAGTACGCTGACTTGCCCACAAGGCTCTAAGAAACCGCGAGCCTGGACACTGCGGCCGTTCTGAACATCAAACACCAACAGCACAAAACGCCAGCGTTGCAGAAGGAAAACGGTGCTTTTGTGCCAGTGCTCGAAATGTATAACAAGCTCCCCAAACATCTGACGCTGGTGAATTTTGAGGAGTCCACCGAAACGTCACCTATTGAGTCGCCCCCCCCCCCTTGAGTCAGGCATGTAACCAAGCTGTGGGTTGTAACCTTTGACTGCGTTTTTGTTTGAAAGAATGCTCTTGACCTCGCAACACGATCACATTGTTTTGTCTTTTCAACTATGGGGTATAACAGCCACTTGACATACGTAAACGACCCACGACAGTAGAATATATAAATAAACAAGGCGTACGTAAAGGCTCCGCAAATGACAACAGTTTTCCGTGATTCTTCACCCTCGCCGCCGGATTTCCACGCGTCTGTCGAGACAGTAACCCCGAGTGGAACGGAATACAGCTGCCATTTGAGCAACGAACCGCAGACTACCGGACCTACTGAGCCATCGTCCAGCATACACACCCGGCTGCCTTTCCACTGTCTATATTTTGTGTGGCGCTCCCGTACAAACAAGTTGAGTCCTCTGGAGCCGCGTACCTGGGCACTGGCGTCGCACACGCCCTGGCAACACAACAGGGAGGCAGGAACCCATAAACACACAACCACCGCCGCAGAGTCGGGCAGGGAGGGCGCCGGTGGCAACAGGCTGCCCGGACATGGCTGAGGCTGCATGACGCGCCGCCCGGCGCAGCGACCGGAACTACCGGCGCAGGCGGTCATCGGAAACAGGCAATAGCAGTGAAACGGCAACCACGGCAGCTGGAGACGCTCGGTGGACGAGAGTGACGGCAAAGGAGAATGACCACCTAGAAAGGTTTCATTTGAGGTCACACGGCGCCTCTCGCGGTGTGGTATGCGGGGTAACCATATAAAGGCAGGAACGCAGGCAGAACGTTTTCCCACGGCTGCTGCCGATTAATTTGAGCATGAGTTCACCATAGGAGTCCGGACTACAACAACCAAACGACTTTATACAAGCATACACACCGAAATAGCAATACTCCGTCCAAAACGGCAGACCGCAAACCCATTTAAAACTTCGTATAGGAAGGTTAGACGGTCAGATACAACTGAACCAGAATCGCACCACACCACTGCGGCCCAAAGCGCGACTGGTCCGACTGATAAACACAGGAAACGCGCTCCGTACCGACTACTGCTCTGGACAGTGGAACATAACTATCGAAAGCCAGTGAGCAACAGCAACGCATGCGTAACGTAAACCGCAAAACGCCACAGGCATAACCAGTAAACCCACTGCACAGGCATATGTACAAATTATTGAGGCTAGGACAAGGCGCATGAGACAAAGGCGCGAACACCGCAGCTGCTTGACTCGCGCTAAAACTCAAACAATTTCGTATAAAATTAACAAGACAAAACGTTACACGCATAGCTAAAGGAGTAATGTCGTATCACGCTAAGGGCCCCAATTCGCATTTACCTACGCATATAACGATTGAAATGCCTGACCGGCATCCCTTCTGAACCATAAGACGCATCCACGCAGTCAAAAAAGACCGAACACCAATGGCAGAGATACGCCTGTCGTCCTCCGGGGGCTAAAACGGCAAGAACCAGTTCAAATGACAACCTCACGCGACAGAGAATGTACGCGCTCGTGTGACCTACACTTCACGCGTACGCCTCGCCCTGCGACCACGCCCACCGTACAAAAGTCCGACAGCAGCGCCTGTTCACGAGCCGGCACGAGAGGCGACGTCGCTGATGACGGCGCCGCCTCGTCAGCGGCGGCACGCGACGGTCCGCCGCCGCCGGCGGGGCGGACCACCCGCCCGGACGGCGGCCGCCGCCACCAGCCGGCACCGGCACCTCGCGAACATCGGAGGACGACCTGAGTCACCGCCCGCCGACCGGCCCGCCCCGGCCCGTACAAAAATAGACGCTATCTGAGAGACGGGCGACGGCAGCGGCGGCGGCGGCGCCGGTGGCGGAGGCGGTTGGTCCCTGGACAGTCTCGGTATCACAGCAGGGAGCTGCGGCAGCGACCGGCCGTCACTCCACGGCGAACCCACACGTCTCCTCCACGGCCTGAGTCAGCTTGTCAAACATCACCTGCCGCCGGCGGACACCGACAGACGTCAGTGCAAAGCAGGGGGATACAGACGTCACTACACAGCAGGGGGACACAGGCATCAGTACACAGCAGGGGGACAAAGACGTCAGTACACAGCAGGGCAAAGACGTCAATACTCAGCAGGAGGACACAGACGTCAGTACACGGCAGGGGGATGCAGACGTCAATACACAGCAGGGGATACAGACATCAGTACATGGCAGGGGGTACAGATATCAGTACACGGCAGGGGGATACAGACGTCAGTACGCGGTAGGGGGATACAGACATCAGTACACAGAAGAGGGATACAGACGTCAGTTCACGGACGGCAGACGGATACCAGTATACGGCACGGGGATACAGACGTCCGTGCAAGGCAGGGGGATACGGACATCAGTACACGTCAGGGCGATACAGACATCAGTACACGGAAGGGGATACATACGTCAGTACACAGCAGGGGATATAGACAGCAGTGCACAGCCGGAGTCACTGACAGTACATGGCACGGGGATGCAGATGTCAGTGCAAGGCAGGGGGATACAGATATCAGTACACGGCAAAGGGATACAGACGTCAGTACACGGCACGGGGATACAGATGTCAGTGCAAATCAGATACAATGATACAGACATCAAAACACAGGAAGGGAGCACAGACTTCGTTACACAACACATGGACCCTGCCCGGAATCAGCACCCGAAGGTTCCGCAAACACAGGGCACAGAGGCTTAAGGCGACTTCACTCCTTTAGCCCAGGAACACTTTCTCACGGCACCTGGTAAAACACAAGGCACATCCGTGGTCTCCAGAGCCAAACAGCGCGTGAATTCGACTTCACGGTTGAGTTTATTGCAGTGCTGCGGGTTACAGCGCGGAGTCAGCGGCCAACAGCCCAGCCACAGAGCCCGCACGCTCGGCCACAACCCGTTTTCCACGCTTCGGCCTGAGCAAGTTACCTCGTAGCTGGGGTATTTCGGCACGTCGAGACGGTTGAAGCACGTGTGCGCCTTGGGTAGGTTTCCGATCGGAGCGTCGATCATGTGGATCGTGAAGAGACGAGGTCCGGCGGCTCCCGTCGACCCCTGGTGACCGACGGGAGAACTACAACTTACAGCTCCGTCCGCGGCGGGGAGCGGCGGGCAATCCGTTTCACGTTTCGCACGTGACCACGATTTTAAAAACAGGCGGCACCAGCCACCACTTGCATTTTTGCCTGAGCATACCCTTGCTGCTTAGCGTACAGGACGGGACTGCTGTTTCTCCTCACACATAACGGTCATCGTTCGCGGTGAATGATGACGCATGGCCATGGCTCTAATCTGAGCCCATTGATATCTATAAATACATTCGGGTGTTGTGGCACATGCTACTGAAGCAGTACCTAAGCCGCCTTACAGGTCATCCCTCCCATCTGGACTACAACCCATCTCCTAAAATCCTTTCATCGATGCAAATCGTCACATACGTCAACTGGGGCGCCCCCAAAACCATGCCTGCTTACTGTGAAAAGCCATTTGCACCCTTCGTCGCGCGCGAAATGCCGCTTAAAACTGCCTGCAGTGCTCCAACCCCAAGCGCAATGTCGACTTCTGTTAATTGCAACACCTCGAGGCCAAACGCAATACCATTCGAGCCCATTAGCACGCTCGACTGGCCGCTGATTTCGGTCTGACGGCGCGTGATGGCCGGCTGCCACGGCGCCGACCTCGTCCGTCCCTCCCCCTGCCCCGTCCGTCCATGGTCACCCCTGGCTGGCTGCAGTCCGGCAGGACGGACTCCGGCCTCACCTGCAGCGCCTTGAAGCCCTGCAGCGGCACGCGGCTGCTGCCCGTGACGAACTGCAGGAGGCGGGCGCGCATCTCCTCGCTGTACGAGTCGACGATGCGCCAGAACCACCGCACCACGTCGTTCTCGGCAGTGCAGTGCTGGCGTACCGGTAAGGGGGGTCAGTGCGGGGGAGGGCTGCACATCGGCGCCACGACGTTGGGGAGTGACAGACGCCAGGCGATGGCAGCGGCCGCACACTGCTCAGCCGTGATCGACACTGGGTCGCACACTGCTCAACAGTGATAGACACTGGGCCACACACTGCTCAGCAGTGATCGACACTGAGCCGCACACTGCTCAGCAGTGATCGACACTGGGCCGCACACTGCTCAGCCGTGATCGACACTGGGCCACACACTGCTCAGCCGTGATCGACACTCGGCCACACACTGTTCAGGAATGATCGACACTCGGCTGTATACTGCTCAGCTGTGATCGACATTCGGCCCCACACAGTGCTCAGCATTGATCGATACTTGGCCGTACACTGCTCAGCAAAGATCGACACTTCTAACCACTGCTAACAAGGCACGACGCAACACAACATGTCAACGGAACTGCTCCAAGTGGCCTGAGTTGCACTAAGCAAACACTATGCTGCACTAAGGCAAAGTATTTATTTATCATACAGGACAGCTCAACAGCAGGAATCTTTAATGCCAGCCTTAAACACTTTATATCTTAGTGCAGTAATTCTCAAAATCTCTGACGATTTCGACGACCACTTCAACAAAGAACTTTCCATGTTTAACATTCATCTGACCAAGTCAACATTTGATTTCAACAGCACACAGAAGTAAATGTAAAACAAGGAGTAAAAGCGTAGACCCTGCAGGCGCGTGGCGCGTGGCCCAGTCATGTAGTCATCCAACAGTCTTTCCCGACAGCCGCCTGACGTCAGCTCCAGCCCGACTAAGGGCAGCCCGTCCCTGCCCGACCCCGGCGGCCGGTCGCCGCCACATTCTCACCTTGAGCCGCGTATTCTGCTTCCAATCGTCCACGTCGATTTTACCCAGCCCCCCTATGAGGAGCTCCAGCTCGCGCTCGTCAAACGTCTGGGGAGACGGGAGGGGGAGACGGCGGTCAGACGACGTGCACCGGGCGGGCATCGGAACTCCGGCAGGCGCCATTCGCTGCAATCGTTCCCGGTCAAGGGTGCAATGGCCACGAGACGCGCCGCCCGGACAGCATCCTTGCACCCCAAGGACACGGACGACAGCTGCCTTACATACAATACCAACACACCAACCTCGTAGCACAGGCAACGCCCAGGGAGTCGAAAATACGAAACGAATCCAGCAGATTCGGCTACCAGTCTGCTCCCTACACGTTACCATGTCCATTACTTGCTGGTGCGCACCAAAGACAAACCCACCACTGGCCATCACGGTAAGCCTCACCACCTATCCACTCTGGTCTCACGGTGCCGTGGCTAGCCAGGGCAGAGATCTCACCTTGAGCAGACCCTGCGGAATGATTTCGGTGAAGCCCTTCTGCAGGCTGAGAAACTGCTGCTCGATGCCCTCCATGAAGCGCAGCTGGACGTACAACTTGACGTATTCCTTCTTGGTCTCCTCAGTCACGTGCATGTCACGACCGCCTGGGCAGGCAGGACGAGGTCAACCGTGGATACACCAGCGGCATACACCAGAGGCGCAGCATGGCGCCTCCAAAGAACACAACACAGCCCAGTACAGATGTGTTTGCAAATGACAATCTCAGCGTCATACATCACTACCTCTTCGCTTCCTCTTGTGACATCGAAACGTGAAATGACAGCAATGGCGATCACATAGAGGCTCTCTCGCCAAGCACTTCCTCTAAAAGGAGGTTCCTTCCTCTAAAAACACTGTCCGCCGAGGTGCGCCTGTTTTTCAGTTATCGCAGACAACATCGTACAAAGCCGAAGACGACAGCCGGCATGTCCCCTGGACGGACATGAAGATCAATCTGTTGTACCCTCTCCAGAACTTATCAAGTCCTTGACAGCGTTCACGGGCGTCTCCTATGCTCGGCTTAGCTCATTCTCTGGCCTTCCCTCACCGCAGAGACAGCGGACGGCGGGCCGGTCCAGGCAAGCCCTCGGACCCCCGGCTCCCCCCCCCCCCCGGCCAGGGCCAGGCTCTCACCAGGCTTCAGGTCACGGACGGTGATGTGGCCGTAGTTGTCGTGTTCCACGCTGAACGTGGTATCGATCACGCCCTCGATGTTGTTCTCCCTGCACCGCCACAGAGGTCAGATCAGGTCAGGCAGGCTCAGGCCAGGCCAATCGGAACCAGCCGAGACGGGCACGGGCAAAGAACGACACTCTTTCGCGGGGATATCCCGCATACCGTTCAGCTGACGTGAACTCCGGCCATTCAGGCATTCAGAGACCAGGCCAATACGCCAGACCTATACGCAGTAAGCGGTGCGCAGTACCCAGTATCCAGACCATAACTCGTGAACACAAAACATCTCAAGCATTCTCAACCTGCCTCCACCTGCCACTAAGAACGTATCTCCCGCGCACAACACAGGACCTAACCACCGCCTCAGCCCACAGAGTCCGGGCGGAAGCGTCCTGTGACTGACAACTCACAGCATCCAGGTGAGACTCCTGTGAAGGTCCGGGTCCACCAGCTCGATGTCCGGCAGCGAGATGGGCTTGTTCAGCAGCATCTTGTAGAAGGGCATGGCGAAGCCGCCGTCGATGTAGTGGCCGTGAAAGACGGCCATGCCTATCACCCGGCCGACGAAGTGGAAGTAGGAGAGATGCTCCTACGACGGCACACGGCGCGTTAGTGAGCGGCCAATCAAGCCAATCGATAATGCGTGATATGTAAACCATCGGCAGAGACTGGAGTTTTTCATCGAACTGTACTAATGAGTAACCATCTTGGCATGTTCATGAAGAATGACATTATTCCTGAATGGTCTATTTCAAGGCGTAGTTGTGATGGAAACAGCACATCTGTGGTACTCTAAATGCGTGCAAAACAGCAAGTACAAACTGCCACCATGCTCTCCTTATCAATGCTGTCCTTTCACATTAATCCAATTAAGGTAATACCACATGCCTCGCTGCATCGTCAACGCAATATACACCAGACACCGACTAAGACCAGCAGCAGCAACGCACACCGGACAACTCCCCCCCCAGCCAGACACTACGCCGCAGCTGGACGTAGTGTCAGCCCTCACCGGGTTGACGTCCGAGTTGGCGTTGATCTGTAGCGTGTAGATGTCGTCCCGACTGTACTGAAACAGGCCGTAGTAGGGGTTCAGCATCTCGTGCGACAGCAGGTACAGCCACTCCCTGGCCACGCCACCGTAATCCAGCCCTTCTTCGCCGCGGAACTTGACCATCAGCCGCTTCCGCAGCTCCTTCGGCGACTTCTTCATCACCAGCCGGTACGACTCCTGCCAAAGCATTGTTCGGGTTAACATTTTCGCCATCAAAAAGAAACTTCAGACTCCTCGCCGCATGGGGTCACTAGTCGGCCAATACAAAATCCATACGCCTCGAAAGGCAAGAATAGCCCGCAGTCCCAAAGCAAATTATCCTTTCAATTATTGCAAAAGAAACCTCCCTAACAGCCCCTGGTTTCAAGTCAGAATCAACCTTTACGGACGCTAAGACAGTAAATATACAGAAATATCGCAACAGTGATGACGGGCCCCGGCACCGTAACAGCCGTCACGGTTCAGGAAAATGATCGGTACGATCAATTTACGGAGTACGGCGTACGACACTCAAATCTTTGGAAAATGCAGACAAAAAAAGGACCGACAATGAGAATCAAAGAGCGATACCTAATTCTTTAAGAACATTACTTTCATCACGTGATACATTTATTTCAAATCACTTTGCGTATGAAATTGATGCTCACGAATGCAAACTAAAACGGAAAAGACATATAAAATGGATAAAACACACAAGAGACGAGAGTGCATCCTTTCCGAGAGCCAAACTAAGTGTGATCCATCGCACCAGAAAGGCCCAGCCACCGTGCCAGGCCACTCTGTACAGCCTGCCTCCCACTGACCTCAAACACCTCCTCCCTGCTGACTTCGAGCCGACAGTGGCCCGACTGTGGCTGCAGCGTGCTCAGCTCTGCCCGCAGCACCTTCATCTTGGCCACCAGGTCACGCCGGTACTTGGGCAGCACCTCCTGCTGGCCGGGCGTCCTCTTCCGTTACAACAGACCACGGCCGACCGCCAGCCGTCTCACACTCTCACCCGTTACTGCCCTCCAACACTCTCACCTGTCACAAACCTCTCACACTCTCACAGGCTACGTCCTCTCACATTCATCCCGTATGGCCTCCTCCCACTCTCAACGGTTACAGCCCTCTCACACTCTCACTGGACAGGGCCCTCCCACACTCTCAAAGGTCACGACCCTCTCACAGGTCACGGTCTCCCACACTCTCACAGGTCACGGCCCTCTCCCGAGTCAGCCCGGCAACACGGTACCGCCCGCTCTTTGTAGCACTGGAGGGTACGTATGGACACGTGTCGACATCCTTCGACGTGAAATGGTTTACCACAGCCTCCGTCGAATAAGCAACCACTAAGTGCGGTGAAAGCGGGCACGCTTGAACCTCACTAGCACTCCCCGTATTGTTCAGACTGCCCGTTACTGACGTCGTCCATTCCAAACTGAAAAGCAAGTACGAAGACATCGGCCATAGCTCTTCGTTACTACAATGGCGCGTGACAAAATGAAATGAGCAACATAAGGCCATCTTCACGAACCCACATCGGGGGAATCACCAACACCATCACTCCCCGCTCCCCGTCAGAGCTGTCTCACCTCATCCCCGGCGGCGGTGGCGGCGCTGGCGGCGGGGGCGGCCGGGGCGGCCGGAACGGCGGGCGGCGCCGGCGACAGGGCGGCTCCCGGCGGCGGCGGCGGCGGCGGCGGCTGGTTCCGCGCCGGCAGCGGCGGCGGCGGCGGACTGGCGGCCGCCGGCCGGCCGGACGCGCCGCTCGGCAGGGTCGAGTACGGCGGCGAGGCGGCCTCCGAGTCCGCACAGGGCGTCTGCGGCCCAGACCAGTCAGTCCAGCAGTCTGCGCCGGCACACACGGGCGGACGGCGCGCCGCCGGCCCCGCCCACGGCCGCGCACGGCGCACACGGACCAGCCCAGGCGGTCGCCGGCCAATTCACGCTCAGTGATCCCGTTGCCAAGGCAGCAGTCAAATCGTGAAACCAGCACATCGTGAGTGAAATCATGAGTGAAACCAGCACATCTTAATATCCAGACTTCCTACAAATACCAGACAGAACAACAGATGGTGACCTTTCACGACAGCCGATACGCGCATGATGCGTATGGCGATGGCAGGAAACTACAACAAATGAGGCAAACATCCACGACATTCAAAACACGTCCGAGAAACGTTCAAAATCGCGGGGCATATATCCCAACCAACAATAGCCAGCACGTTCCCCTCGGGGCAAAACCAGCCCCAACATCTGATTCTGATTCTGATTCCCTCCTGGGCCTCGGGACGTGGTGACGTCACCGTCTCCGTCGGCTGACGTCGGACGTCACCCACCTGCGGGTCGGGCTCCTCGATGACGCGCGAGTGCCGTGACGTCGTCAGACGGGGGTCGGCGAACTGGGTCGTCCTGCAGTGGACGAACCGTGCCGTCAGCAACCGACACAGCCGCGGGCGACCACAGCGGCCGCCGCCACCGCGTGCGCCGCTCTTTGTCTACCCCGCCGCAATTGAAACATGCCAAATATCCACCCAACTTTCACTTTTCGTGAGGTTTCAAAATCATTCATTCTGCTGCGTTACCAAATACACAAGACGGCCGTAATCTCCAAATAGCACGAAGCGTCGGTACATATTTAACCAACACTCGACCGCGCCCTTGGCAAATACATCCGACATCGAGCAATTAAAATATTCCAACACGCCGATTATCATCATGTGGGACCTGCGCTGGACTTTCATAGACTACGCTCCATATTATAGGCTACACGATCAATTTTTTTCACGCCTGGTACTCGGTTATTGGGATTTTCCACGCTTTCAACTGCCAGCATCATTTCACGCCGGAAATTTCGCACCGGTTGTCGCCGGAAAAGGCGACATGTCGCTTCTAGCTGGAACAAGCGTCACGCTAGCATCATAGCACGGGGGGGAATCAAGGGGGCAACACAACCATGCCCATTTTTCGTCGGAAGGGGGCGACATGTCTTTTGGCTTTTCCCCTTTCCGGACGAAAAAGAAACATTTTTTTCGAAACATTAAGAAATAATTTACAATCTAAAAAACAGCTGAACAAAATGGCTGGCATCGTGAGAGAAAATGACATTGGGGTAGGCAGGGTTACATGGATGGGGATTTGCCCTTTCCCACCTTGACACATGGTCTGGATCTACCCTTGCCATAGCATCATACAGTACGATGTCATGATAACCGCCACCGTTTCACTTACGTTCGTCGCATAACAGGGAAGCCCCAAGCCGACCCCAGCTTACCGCAAAATCTAGTCGGCGACGAATCATCTCCCGGCAACGTCCCACTCACCAACACCACCAATATCGCGATGTCTGGCCTCATACTATGAAGCGCGTCAACACAGCTCCTCGCACAGGCACGTCAACGCTGCTGGCGTCTCACCGAAGACGCACTACCAAGCGCAGTAACAGCTCGCCTCTCCAAAAATCGCCCGAAGGCGAAAATCCCCAAGCGCGGCCCCGCCCGCCGCTGCTGACGCCCGTGCCCCCCCCCCCAGCCCGTGGCGGCGCCGCGCCCTCACCTGTTGACGTGGTCCACAAAGTACACCCGGCCAGAGTCAGTGAGGCGCATCTCCCAGCCGGCGGGCAGCGGGCTGAGGTCGGTGCCCTTCGGGCGCGTCCCGCGGCAGCCGCGGGTCGTGCCAGGTGGCGCGGCCCGACGGCACGTGCCAGTAGTACACCTGGCCCCGAGACGTGGTCCGGACCTCGTACCTGCGGCCCGCAGAGCGGCCGTCAGATCACAGCGGGACTCACAGTCAGAGTCGTCAAGCCCTCGGCTTTCAAGCAGTTGAAGCTCATATACACTTAACCATGTAACCGAACTGCAAAAAATACGCATGTTACGTCACCCCACTCAGCATAAAAATGTTAAATTCGATTCTGCACTTAAGCGCCAACGCGATAGTCCTGATGTATGACGATCTCTGGCACGCACCCTCCTTTCCCCGCGTGTCGCACCGCCCGCTCACACCTTTGGCCGGTTCGGTCGGGTCACATCCCCCACCCCAGCAGGCGGCGCGCTCACCCCTCGGGCAGGTCGTCGGGCTGGTGCAGCTGGTTGCGGCTGAGGTAGTGCTGGTGGCGGCGTCGCTGGGAGCGTCGCTCGCCGCCCGGTCGGCGCGGCGGACACTCCAGGTCGGTGGGACTGGCCGGCGGCGCCGGCTCCTCCTCCGTCGGCGAGGCCGCCTCCACGGCCGGCCGCTCGGGCCGCTCCCACTGGGTGCTGCGCGTCACGTGGTTCACGTAGTAGGGCCGGCCGTTGGGCGCGCACCGTTCTTCCCAGCCCTCGGCCAGCTCGTCCTGCACGCGGCCGGGACGGCGGCGGTCAGCGGCGGACGGTGCGGATAGACGACTCACAGCACGACGCCGGCTTCATTACACAGAACAAACGGTGCGGCACGGTTCACAACAAACTGCAAACACCCAGGCGAGACAGTAACATACGTCCAAGAGTTTGCAACCAAGAGGGGAAAACTGGTTGACAGGTAGCCAAACGACTATGTATATCGTCAAAACGACTATAGAGGTGTCCCAAAGCTACGCCACATCCACGTGTCCCACATCCAATTCCCCATGCCACGACCTGCCCAGATACTCAATGATCATGTCGGTTGGTCGGTTATTGGGGCTTAGGGGCGCACCGACTGCAGGGCCATTCGGCGCCCAGCAATGATCATGTCCTGAGGGGTCGGGCAGACACCAACAGGTCACTGTCCTGAACTGCACGGACAGGCGACTGTCCAGGTCCGGACAGATGAATGTCCCGACCTGCATGGACAGGCGACTGTCCTGACTCGCACGGACAGATGACTCCTGACCTGCAAGGACAGGTCACTAGGCACGGGCCCAGCGGTCAGACCGACACCTCCCCGGCGCTGTGGGAGCGAGCCTGACCTGCACGGACAGGGCGCTGATCATGCCCTGCGTGTTGACCACCACGTTGTGGCTGCTGTTGCCGCCGTGGCCGTCCCGCGAGAGCAGCGACAGGATGATCTTCCCCCGCACCGGCTCCGACGGGTAGCTGCTGGACTTGCACAGGTCCAGCTGCTGGTCTGAGGACGGCCGCCAGCAGAGCGTCACGTGACGTGACACGGTGACAGAACCTCAGCAGGCCCGACGCTCCGACGCCGGCGGACGACACCGCACAACGCCGCGGCCCAGTCCCGGGGAGACGCTCTGGTACAACAGCTGCAGAGGCGTGATGCATTCAGAGCACATACTTGACCGACTCGGGCGCTGGTCCGCGTGGCAAAGCACAGTGGTACAGTTAGCGCGCGTGGGCACTTGACTCAGTCGGGCGTCTGCCCCCGGGCCGCTGAGTATATGCCACTCACTGGGTTGACTAGCCGGTATGGGACGAGGATTACAGCAGAATGGCACACCCAGAGCAGACAGACGACACACAAAGGTCCGGGGCGACGGCAGAGCGATAACGTCTCGGCGGACGAGACACCCTTCAGGCCCAACAGGCAGGTCTGCGGGCGGCACGCTGATAAGTCAAAGTAATCAGACAGCAGGCGCCAGATGAAAGCATCCGCCCTTAGGTAGCTGCGGAACGATAAAACTGCACGATAGTCAACCAGACATGTGTATCAAGGCTCGCGACAGGCGACCCGGAAATACTTCCCGCTAGCAGACGTCCGGACACCACAGCCGCCGACAGGAGCGCGACGGCGGCGCGCAGCTCGCGCTGAGGGACCAACAGAGGGGCGCCAACCGTGCTGACAGAGGACCACAGACCGCACACAACGGCAGGCGACGGCCGTCCTGCAGGCCGCGCGGGGGCTGCCACCGACAGCCGACCATCCCCACCACGCCCGGCAGCCAGAGCTGTGACCGCAGGATCGGATGACGGGAAGGCGCCTGACGGGTCAGGGAAGGAATGTACACAGGCACGCCATGCCGCTGACGGGAGCACTCACGCACGTGATGACACGTGCGGGGCGTCTCGGGATGTCTATAAAGCGGGGCAACAGCAATCAACACACAATGGCAGCCTTCGGCCGCCATCTGGTCAACGGACAGCACGACGCGCAGCCCATGTGTTCACACTCTAGCACGACCGGACAACGAGGCACAGCCACGGCCCGACGCAGTCCCGCGCCGCGTGACGCCGCACACCCTGACGGCAGGTCGCGGACGCTGGACACAGCAGGACGGCGGACACAGCAGGCTCCGCCGGTCCGGACACAGCAGGCTCCGCCGGCCGGACACAGCAGGACGGCGGACACAGCAGGCTCCGCCGTCCGGACACAGCAGGCGCCGCCGGCCGGACACAGTCACCACTCGACAGCCTCTGTCGGCCGGCCAGGCGCGGTCCGCGCGGCGCCGACCACCTCGACCCGGCGTCTGCGCCGGTCAGCCCCTCCGCAGGGCGACCGGGAAAACCGGCCGGCGGCCGGCGGCGGCGCCGCAGCCCCCGCCGAGCGCCGCCCGCCCCCGGCCGACGGTGACCCGGCGCGGCCTCCGCACTAGACCTCCCGCCCGGGGACCCGCGCCGCTGACGGCGCGGCAGCTGTTCCGCCGTCACGGACAGACGGGCTGTTTGTGGCGGATGCGCGGCAGCCACGCCGGCGGCGTGCTGTGTCCACTCAGTGCTGGCCGCTGGAAGCAAAACAGCCGGCCGGGCCCAAAAACGCTCCGAAGGACGGAGGCTGACAGTAGGTTATGCACTGGCGTCACGACTAGCTTTCGTTTTAGCGTCGGCGTACCAAGTCCCTTTCGCGTTACCAGAAATTCGGGTTGCGCCACTGCTTACGCAATGGCGGAGAAAACGATAGCCGGAAGCAATTTTTGGAAAACCCCGACCAAAAATATGGCCATGCGCAACTGAAACATCCATCACGAACTACACTCGGCTCGCAAGAGGATTCTCACGAAAAAGACGGTTTCGTGACGTCCATCTTTCCCGCCAAACCATAGCCTTTATACAGTCGCCATGATCCGCGGTCGAGAGCAGTACTTCGAAACAGACAGCGATTCATAGCGCGGCGCAACAGCATCATTTTTCAAGCGCCTGTTGAGATAATGATGGCGACGCGAGTATGTTGAGCGATAGCGGACGGCCATTTGGATCAACAAAAGCCTTCAATCATGCTGGCTCAAAAATGCGACGAGACTCACCAGAAAAGCCTGCTACGCGAAAAAAACAAATACAAAACAGGCGTACTCGGTCTACGCAAGCAGTCTAACTTGGCTTCCCTAACGCTACCGATTCCTCCTCGGCGTTTCCTGAGTCACGTTTGGCCCGCGCCGACCGGCCGCGCCGACCGGCCGCGGCGGGTCGGCCGGCCCGGCCCGGCCCGGCGCCGGCGGCGCCAGTACGTACAGCCGGTGTCCTTGAGCTGCTGGATGACATTGGAGCGGATGTACACGCAGCCGAGGAAGCCTGCGCCCTGCCGCTTGTGCACCTTGCGGTTGTTCCACACCGAGATGACGATGGTGTCGTTCTTGCCGATGTATCTGCCGGGACGGGTGGTAGTTAGGGAACAGGGTGGCAGCCAACCGCTGCGTGGTGGTGGCAAATGTTTACTGCGGCGGTAAAGAAACGTAGCGAGCTCAAAAGAGTCCGCCTGCATGTTAGTTCATCCCATCGAAACCGATACGTACTCGCCACCTGTGCGGAGCCGTTTTTAATCTATAAGATTTTAAAAAATGACATAATTTATGGCTACCATCGACTACCAGCGCGACAGAATGAGCATACGAACGTCCCACAAGTCGGCTGTGTTACAGAATATTGCAGACAAAGCACGCATTCTTTGGTTCGCTCCTAACCATAAGACATGTCCCTGGATCCCAATGGAATGCAGGTTATTCCGTGTTGTGTGCAACCTCTCGTTAACCTGGGCGTCATCTCGGAAAGGTCGTGTCTCTCCGGAGCAAAGAACCGCCCACGTAACGAGCACTTACCCCGGTCAGCTTAGAATCCAACGCAAAACGATGATAATCTTCATTTCATCGGGATCCCGGCACATGTCTGATGGCCACACAATAGCTTTGCAATGCTACCCGCTACATGACCAATAGCAAAAAAAAAAACATTAATCTAAACGTGTTGCACAGCGATGTATCCTCGGAAAATGTCCAACAATTCCAACGCCTCCGACCAATGGAAGATGGCCGACAGCCGTTCATGAACAGCAGCACACAGGCTTAAGTGGTACGGCAATGGCAGCCACTTACGGCCGACAGTGGCTCTGTTCGCGAGTTGGTTGGTATGGTCTATGATGCATGTACCAGGAAAAACCGAATGCCTCGCGTACGCTACAAGCCACGGGACAAGGAAACCTCTAGAGGGCACGGCTGCGGCGGCGTATAACCCTGCCCGCCGTCAACTTTCCAGCGCAGCGGGCCCCACCAAACAACCCCGCCCACTTTGCCTTGGCAAACACGGGTTACGTAACCATAGCGATTTCATCGAGTACAAAGACCTTGTCACAACGACGTGACATGTCATGTTCAGCAATAACACAAAATGTGTGTATATTTTCTATCACGTGGACCCAATATTCACCGGATACTAGCACAGACAGACAAACAGTGGGCGTAACACATGACGGTACGTGACGAAATGGGACGAAAGAATATTTCACAACTGCTGAATTGCCAGTTTGCCTTATCTAATGTCAGACCCATGGTTAGCCTACCCTCAACAGCCCATTTCATCTTCGATGAGCATCCCTGGAGACCTCTCGGCACAAGTAAAATGCCGCGATTTTCGTCCGGCTGCCGATGCGGCGTAACCCCGGCGGCGCCTCTCGCGTGCCGACCGGACGGCACCTCCCACCACAGCACCACTGCGGCGCCGGGCGTCCGTCAACCGGCAACAGCGCTGACAGAGCGCTCCCGAGGCCCGCCCCAAAACTGAGCGGTCCAATTCAGCCGGGTCTCGTACGACAACCGATCATCTCACTCGGATACCGCTTGCTTCTTTCCTGCCTTCGACAACAGAGACGTTTTACCGTTCCATTTCATCGACAAGCGGCCTCATTCCGTAACGTTTTCGAGTAATGGCATAACGGGGAAACTGACGGAATCAGTTTTCGGATGCGGCCTTGTTCGCTTCCCGCTTTATAACGACACCGGACAACTGACTTGTGACGAGTAGCCTGTCTTGCTCGGCCATTCTCACAGTCACAAATCAACGGTCGACCGCCGTTTTCGAGCACGACGGCCCAGGCAAGCCCAGTTAATCACGTGTCGAACGGGTCCCCGGCGTGCAGACGCCGCCCCGTGACGTCACGGGACGGCGGGCGGCGCGGCCGCTCCGATCGCCGCAATAAACAGCCGCGAGCGTCGCTCTGCCCGCCCGCTGGCGCAGAGCCCTCGCTCGCGACATTACGCAACTGGGCGCGACAGCCGATGTTTACAGCCGCAAAACGGCCCGGTCCGAGGAGACGCCCGCCTCCGGACAGCAGACACCGAGCTTTACCCTACTCGACGATGATCGACAGATCGTCGTCTGAATTTCCGCGAGGATTTCAGTTGTCGCGAAGTGAGAGTCGCCACGAAGCCGAACGGTTTGGATCCTGAAACATGCACCGTATCTAGCGCCGTCGGCACACGGACAATACTTAACTGACCCAATCAGCGACAGACGTCAATAAAGGAGCCACCTATCAACGGCCATCGGCAGCCACTTCGCAGACCAAACAAATCGACCTGGCCCCGTTCAGACGGTAGTGGGAGGGTGCCGATAAGCCTCGAGGGTGTTCATCTCGCGTTACATCAGCAGCCAGGTTAGTGGCGGCGCCAGAGACAACAGTCTGCTCAGAGGCGTCGCCAGGGATGCCAACTGGGTGGACCTAACTTCCTACACGAGCAAGTACCCTGAAGACGGGTCCACCTGTGAGACCGGAACTCGAACCGGCGAAGGCGAGTTAAACGGCAACGTCCCTGCGACACAAAAATAACAGCAGACGTTTTGTGGACATCTGACTTGATCATATCACGCCGATGCACGCGACAAGGAAATACTTCCAAACATGGCCATGTGATTCAGCCGACAGTGGCATTTCCAACGTGGTTTTCCGACATGCTTCATCACATTTCGAGGATGAAGAAAACTCATATCACATGCCCAATGCCAAATAACCACTATTTCCAACAGCAAACTACATATTCAACGTCCCACATCACACAAACGACTAACACGAAAAGCTATCAGTGGAGTATGCGAGGACAGTGTTCGTACGTCTGGTTGCAACACAAGAAAAAATACCAGGGACAGACCGTGGTTTTCCAACACTGCTCATGGTTCTATGTGCATCAGCCCTGTAGCACGCGCAAACAGATACCCTTCCACAGTTTGAGGCAGAAAAATACAACAAACAAGCAAAAACCAGTACAATATCGTTAACAAATGTCGCAGAAGTTTGCGTGCATGCATGACGCAACCGAAAGATAATTTGCCCACAAGATAACCCATCGCCTTCGCCAACATTTGGTGGTGTTACCCTTTTCCCATGTCCAGTCAAACTGTCACAGTTTAACCTTTCCGTACCAAACGGGTATCGAAAGCTTCTCGCACCAACAACGAAAACTGACGTCATCGTCTTACTATTACCCAGGCCTGGCTGAGGGGGTCAAGGCCCCCTGTGCGGCTCGTCCGTGTGTCCGGAAGACCCCGGCAACCGCAAACGTCCGCGGGCGGGAGGGGGCTGATCGATGATCGTATCTTATCCGCGGTCGTCGTCTCCGTCAGAGGAGGCCGCCGCCTGATAGCGGCCCGCCATCGCCACGTGTGGCCGCCTCACGTGTCGGCAGGCGGTCAGAGGGTAGTGGCCGGCGCTGCATCCGACCGCACCGTCCCGCCAGCAAACGGTCCCCGTCCTGGATCGGCCCGGTCACAAATCCGCATGCCATTTCCATTCCGGTCGAGAAACGGCCTCCCCGGTATCCCCAGTATTAGAATCACCGTCAGTGCCAGCACCCGAGCCATCGCCCGCAGGTCGCGTCGCACGTTAGCGGCCGCGGGCGTATCGAAATCCGTGGTACAACCTTCCAAGCAGCTCTAGTCACCAGGGTCTCGTCCAAACACGGTACCACCCCGGCTACGGCAGGCAACGCCTCCCCTTACGTCACAGCCACGCGCCGACCACAAAACCGCCCGAGGCCGAGCTTCAGGCGCAGTCGCACCATGGCCAACAGCTTCACGGGCGAACAGAGCGGACGGACGGATGGCGCGGCCAGGCGGACTCCGCCGGGCACAGTCGTCAATCGAGGCTCAAAACGCCGACACCAATCGCCGTGCTCCACAGTCCGGCCGCCAAACGAGGTCACCCGACACCGTCCGGCGGCAGGACGTGTGGACAACACCAGCGGCGGAGAGAGCGGCGGCACGGCACCGCCAGCTTTGACGACCCGCCCACAGTCACGACCTCCAGACCTCAGCTGGCTTCCGACACGGGTCTCGACAGAGGTCAGCAACCCGCCTCACAAGGGCCAAGGTCAGCCCGTACCCAACCCGCCCTCGGCGCACAAACTCCGGCGTTCACGCAGGCTCCGACACAGAGCCCACAGCCGGATGACGCGGCGATTTTCGCTGTCCAGATGGAAACATATCACCGAGCCGACCTTGTCGCCGGTGTTCGTAAATGGAAATGAACAGCAGTTGAAGTTCGCGCGGGAAACCGCGAAGAGATGTGTAATATCAGAAAAAAATGTGTAATAACAATGTACACATATAAGGGGCCAAAAGCAACATGGGGAAGTCTCTTGGCTTATTGCTTGCGGGCTAGAGGTTTCGACCTCTGGTAACGGTGGGACCATGTCAACAAGGTGGTAAGTGCCAATATCCGCAAATTAGGTCAAACGGCACAGAAACCCTCGGCGAAGATTTCGGCGCAAAAAGCAGGCCAAGATCCGGCTTTGGACGCTGACTACGCTGATTAGGACGATAAAGCCGATCACATCGCCCAGATTACGTCGACCCCGGCATAACGACCCACGCAGCGCCGCGTCGCCGCGACAACGCACACAGACGTTGCTCCCTCCTGCGATACGCTCGGCAGCGACAAAACCCCGGCACCAGCTCAGCACGAGGCACGCGCCGCACCCGTGACTCATTCCAACCCGCTGGACGGCCATACAAGGCTCGGCCACCCTGAGGGCAGCCAGGCGCGGGGTCGGCTGCCGTCAGGGTCGCCGCTGGCTCCCGACCGTTCGTCTGGACGGCTCAGTTACTCAGGCTGCCCGGTACACCGACTGTGACCGTGTGGCCCTTCTATGGCCGCCATCAGACACGCGCCAGCCGTTCGGGCGGGCCGCCGGCCGCCGGCCGGGCACTCACAGGTCAAAGTGCTTGTTCCACTTGGGGCTGAGCGTGGCGTGGCAGGTCTCTGTGCAGTGGCACTGGCCCGAGCCGTCCACACTAATCTTGGCGAATGGGTCCGGCAGGCCTGCAGAACGGGCGCCGCGCTCAGTCAGCGTCTGGGACTGGCAGACGCACGGCACACGGCGCCCAGCCGCTTATGAAGGCCGTGTTAGCATGGTGCGAGCTGATGTCAAAATGCTTGGTAAAATGGGCAGCGATGGTACAAGAGAGATGGCCGTGTACGGCGATCAGGGGAGCAGGACCTGCTTTGTCAGTATAAGATAAGGAAAGACTAGGCCTCTGCATACAAACAATGACAAACATCTCCAGTGTGGAGAGTCAAAAACAGGTACTTTGTATAAAGCCTCAATAAAAGACCACTGTTGCACAAAATAAGATGCAGGAAACACTTACGAAAGAAATCCTTCCTCGCCAGATCCTTTGCACACAAAACTGAAATTGAGAAGAGGGCTTTCAGTGAAACAATCAGTACATTCATTTAGGCACATCTATCTTCCAGTGGTTACCAGTTAAAAAGTTGTATCTTTTCTGCCACAAAAGGAAAGCACTACTGCAATAAAAATAACAGCTGAACAACAAAAATAACAATAAAAACACAACATCTGAAACAAATAGCCCAACCCCCTTAATGTGGAAGGCAACACTCTAAAACAATGCAAAATACATTTTTTCATCAAAGACAAACAATGCAATCTGAGCTACCAGATACCTGTTCCACTAGATACATTTAGCCCCCACCCCCTCCTACCCTAACCTCCCACTAATACTGAGAATGTGGAGGCACCCACTTGTCAGCCGGATTTTGGAGGTACCATTCCTCCGATGTCCACTGGGAGGTGACATGTTTGCTCTTCCTGATGACTGGCGCTGGCTGCCTGGGCATGTCCCCACAGGCACGCCCGGCCTTCACCCTCTGCAAACCAACACTGACAGGTTGTCAACACATGCTCATGATCACAAACAATCCTCAGTCAAACATGACAGTGGCCTCTGCCTTCAGCATATGGCTCAAATATATGCTTAATGTACATCAAATACTTCATACATTCTTTTCACCCTTGGCAGTGCAAAAAAATAACCAAATGCTGGAATGTAATTTGACCTGAAGTAACCCAGTTTCTGTGCATCATGATGGGGATGCTGGGCACAAAGTTTTGAGGTGTAAATGACACCAGCAAAATCTCCCAGGCTTTTGGCCTTTAAATTCTGCACATTATTACATAAGTTTCACTGCAATATGTGCCAAACCCTCATTTGCACCTGCATGTACTATCTATTTGTTCATAGTTTTCTGTTCTGAATAGCACTTAGTCTAGCTTTAGAGCTAAGAACTTGGACCTGAGCATTTTAACTTCTATGTGTCTTGGGTTTTTTTTTCAGTTTCCCTGGCTTGGGCTTAACAGGTGCCCATCCAGGCAGCTACCCAAATTGCTAGCCAGCACCAAAGCTTTTATACTGCTTACAAACAGCAAAAATCCATACTCACCCAGACCAGGTGAAATTGCTCTCAATAGCCAATCACAGTCAGTTTGCAAAAATTGCAGCATCAATATTTTCTAAACTCTACCCATTAAACTGACTTAGGCTAAATGTCAATGACAAAATGTGCATGGTACTAACCAAACACATGGTACCAAACCAAAGTGATTCATCACATTTTCAAAAGAGGAACAGTTTGGCTATGATGACAGCCCACATGGATTCAAGGTAAAGTAGTATTACCCTGCAATCAATTCATATGTACAAATGGTTCAGCATGGCAATGTTTTTTTCTTAAATACAAATGTTTAGATTCATGACAATGCTTTACCCATTTTATTACAAACTAAGCAAACAAGCATTGAGGACACCTACATTTGGAAAGTTATTAGCTGTGTTGCATGAAAAAGGCATATTCAAAGATATACTTTACAAGGCAAAGCCAAAAATATTGCAAAACATGGTTCTACCAGTAATTCATGTCTGATAGCTATCAGCCATCAGCCATTCATGCCATCAACTTAAGGTAACATTATGAGAGCATTGCCCACAGCCCTTTACCACCATTTCCCCCCAGTTCTCACACCTATGTTCCTGAAATTCCACCACACTCAAACAAGATCATGTTTCAAGTTAAGCAGCTTACAAACATTTATGTGAAAAGATTCTCACACAAAAACAAAGTAACTCACTAATGCATGAAAATGCAGCATTTTGCATACTGGTTCAGAAGATTTAAGTCACAAAAACCGTAGTTTACCTGTTTTCAGACCAAATGTAATTCTTTACCGAGGCATGTAGGTTAAGCAGAATTATGACGTCCGATGAAGGCCATTGTAAGAGCCTCCCATACCATAGAAATAAACCACCGGCTTTAAGTGTCAATGCCAATACGTGATACTCACTACATCGATCCCTAAAACACACCTTTTCTTTGCTTACACTCACACTGGCGAGTCACGCACTACCACCGCCCAACATGGACACCTATCAAATCCCCATCCCATCAATCAGCCAGAGTGGGGCTAGCCACACACAACGTAGCACAATCGCCCAATTGAGTTTAGGCTTAAATGGCGCGTTACAGACGAAAGAGTCAACTACGGTTAAGAATGGAAGTTACGTATCAAAATACAGATTCGCCACGAAAAAAATCATTCCATTTTGATGATGCTAGATAATTTTAATGATATTGCATTTGAAAAAGTATTTTCGTGTGCGTTAATAATTTTTTAAACATTTTAGTCTTCTTTTCCCAAAAAGCGAAATCTCAAAGTTCGTTGGAGTAGGTAGGATCTGAATGTCAGTGCTTATGTCCTCTCTATCTCGGATCAACAACTTCGTCGACCCGTCGTAGTGGGGTCGTCCACTGCCAGCCGTCTGAATTCTTTGGGGCAAGATCAGTAGTAATTCAGTCAGCGTAGCTGCGGTAGAATTTGATGGTATCGGATTGTTTTTCCTGGATATTCCCCCCATTTTAACCGGCGCTTGTATGGTGTCCTCACGTGACAGATCATTGAAGATGGGTGTAGGACCCTGAGTGATTGATAGCCAGTCCCCTTCTTTATGATATAGATGTCTGGACTGATATTTACGGGGTGGCATTACCATAGCACCCTGTCAATAGTGTCGGTACAATATGGATTGATGGATGCCTGAGTGTGAGCCCTAAATGCCTATTTGTCCTAGCCCAAAGCTTCCAGCTTGATCTGTATGTAACATTGGTAGCTTCTTGAACAGCATCTGCAGCATAAAAGAGGCATTGACTTTCACCTGAATCATGTGCCCAAATTGCATGGTTGGTGACATGCACATTCTAGATACAGGTTACATAGCAGATATTACCTTCTTGGACCTATTGCAGTACAGGCTGTGGCTGGTCATGTTAATGCAGTTTTATCTAAATAAGCTTGATTGGACAGCTATGCCCAGTCTTGATATACTGTTGGATTACATTTGCTTTTCTATGTCATTAGAGTACATTCTGGATGATTTTCATTGGGTATTTTAGATGGCAGACTCAGGAGAAGCTGATACATCAAGCAGTCCATCACAGCTGCTATCCCCAACAGAAGAGATACCAGAAACAGCAGACATTGAAGCAGAAACAAAGGTTAAAGACAAAGGTAGCAACCTTGACAGCTTAGTTTTGATATAGCTCTGAACTTTGGTGATGGGTGCATTTTTGGAGTGATTATCATTTGAATAAGCTGACATGTGTAAACTTCAGAGGTGCATATTCATTATGTTTTGGCCTTGATTTGTATGTGCATATTTGTAATGATTCTGTTGTGGGCAAGTTGGCATTTATCCTGCATAGCAGGGTACAGTTCTCAAATTTTTTTACCATTTTGATCTGTTTTTATCCTGTTTGTTTGACTACTAAAAGCTGGATCACACACAGTTAGTCATTTGTTGCTTGTCTTGTAAGCTCGCATGTGCATTTAGAATGGCTCCTTGTTCTTGGCCTGCCATGCTATAAACCCCATGTTGCACTTGCTTGCAGTCTATTGGGACTTGGTGGAACTATCATTGCCTGAATTGTTTTGCCTCTTAGAAACAACAGTTAATTGTTTGATCTGCCATATTCTGCATTGGTGGTAAATAGTAATTATTTACCTATCCATTGTGATGTAAGTCTCTAGTGCTTCACCATGAGAGCTGCCCAATCAAATAATACAGAACTGGCATATCACCATTATGTGTTATTGTGCCCTGTGATGCCTCATGGTGTCTTTAATGTTTCACTGGCCATACAATGCTGCACATATAGGAAATTTTCCTGTTCTGCTGCAGTGGGAGTGCTGCTGCGGGCAGTTGGTGATGCACCCATTCTGAAACAGAAATTATGGAAGGTTGATCCAGACAAGCAGGTGTCTGCAGTGGTGCATTTCATCAGAAAGTGTATTAAGCTGCCTCCCACAGAATCATTGGTGAGTGGGTCATGGATAAGCAATGGGATTTTTACCATTTGGATGCAGGCATCTAATGCCCTCTTATTTCTCATAGTTTGTGAAAAGGCTAAACAACAGACTTTATGTGCACATATGTTTATGCTGTGTGCAGCTGTCTGTGCTGTGCTGTGTGCGCGGGCTTCTGACTGCCGCCGCCGCGCCGGCAGTTCGTCTACGTCAGCCAGGCGTTCTCACCGGCGCCGGACCAGACGATCGGCAACCTGATCGAGTGTTTCGGCTCGGACGACCGGCTAGTGCTGCACTACTGCCGGACGCAGGCCTGGGGCTGACCACTCCTGCCCCAGCTCGTCCAGGGACCCGCGGGACCCCGCTCCTGCCTCGGCTCATCCTGGGGCTGACCGGGCCCCGCTCCTGCCTCGGCTCATCCTGGGGCTGACCGGGCCCTGCTCCTGCCCCGGCTAGTCCTGGGGCTCACCGGGTCCCGCCGCTGCCTCGTGGTGTTGATGAACGCCGGCGGCCGGATGCCGGGCTGGAGCTGTGTCGGCCTTTGGACAGTGTCCGGGCCCGTTCGATCTCTGCAGTAGGGGACCGCTGCTGCCCTGCCAGAGGCAGATTTAACATTGTGCTACAGTGTCTGTGATGAGGCTTTCGACTCCGTACGCACTGCGGTCAGAACGTGGACATTGCGAGGGGTCACTCGTCACGGTCGTCACGGGGCGTCATGAGCGTGGTGACGCCGCGGCGCCGGCGGGGTCGACCGGCGGGCGCTGGTCGCTGTCGAAACCTGCAGCCTCTGTTCCTGGAGCGGTCAGTCAGAAGTGCCGTGGTGATTCCTCCAGCGTTTGTCGAATGATCACATTGGCGTGCATTAAATGCCGTATTGCGACGTACTTCAATCGAAAGTCTGCTGTTGTATCATAAAGTGATTTTGAAAGTGGGTCGTTCTTGATATCCCGTTTTGTTGCGCCGATCTCGCGTAGCGCAGTTATAATGCGTTTTGAACGTGAATTCCGTAAACTGAAACCTTGGAGAAGTCCGGTGTTTTCTGCGTATGTCAAACTGGCTACACCGTTTGGGGCAAAAAACTAGAAAAAGTGAACGTGTCACCTGATGGTTTTGAGTGATGTGTACGATGTGTTATTGTTCGTTTAAGTGATGCAAGATTGGCCAAATATACGTGACCACGTTATGACGGAGTCTGACGTTGCCTCTGAATGAACGTGAGCCGCACGAAGCGGGTGTCACTTTACCCATTATATGCATCCTGTTGCGTTGTCACGCACGGAGTGATGTCATCACGACCATCAACCATCATGGAAACACGCGATCACCTCAACTTTCAAACAGGTGCACCACCACCGAACTGTATGGTCATTTCTTATATTACTATCGTTATTTTTTAGTCTTGACCGTCCAAAAAAACTCAGTGTCCTGTTCACGTGTAAATGAACGGCTACCGTGGACAGTTTGCGATCGGATTTTCTTTTTTTCCGCCAAGAAGAGAACGACATGCCCTGTCTGCTAGCACATGACGCTCAGCTGCCACATAACTTGAGAATGTATTCACTTCATTGACTCAGATGCCGTTTTCAGCGGCCATGTTTCGGCATTACACGCCGAAAGCAACACAGCAGGGATTTGTGTTTTTACTTATTTGTAAACAGCCCTTCATTTCCAACGTAGTGGATGCTTTCTGACGTCTTTTTAGACGAGGAAGATATAAAGGGAATACAGATCTTCACTAAGCCCATAACAACCTACAAAACACCAAGGAACTTAACGGAAGGACATGATCGAAGTTTTCCATGGGAACCCCCGGCGCAGCTTTTTTCCATTGGTAAAGCTTTAGAGTCTAACGCTATTGAAAATCTTAAAATACCTATCAGACAGAAACCACTGTAAAGAAAAACCGAACACAAACCATTCAACATGGTTTCTTTCAGCGAGGCCTTCGCTCCCGTAATTCTGCATGACGTCCGTGTCATCAGCCGACCAGGAAAAGCCAGAAATGTTCACCTCGGCGCATGCGCACTGGGCCGGCCCGGCCGCAGCAGAAAGGCAGTATCGTCGGTATCGACACGGGCACGCCCTGGAACGCCGGAGTACGGTCCCAGCAGCATTAGCTGCCCATAACCCGGTAACATGCCTCAAGCAACGTGCACAGGTCATCGTCGCCGATTCGCCGCTAATAACCGTGGCACGGCGTGATGTGCGTATGAAACAGCTCAAAACGAACCAAACACAGTACAGCAGCCAGCAGGCCTATGCACGCAGTCACTTGAAGTTCTGACCACGACATACATCAGCAAGAAGTAGAGCATCTACAAAATATGGCGTCATTGACGATACAAAACACTTCACGCTAAAGACAAAACATGGATGAATGTTCCGATGGAAACCTGGAATGCAACGGCGTTTCCTAACATAAGTGTGGCAGGTGTACCTCAGGTGTCCACGGACCCCCTTGTCACACGCTGGCCAGGCGCGTTACAAGGCGAAGGGTCTTAATCAACAGACGCCACCTCCGGGTGTAGCAACATTTACTCTTTAACCGCCTGCCACACGGTAGTTACTAGCAGCCGGGGTACGGAATGAATACTCGTTCACCGTAGGACAGCCTCGGCACCCCGCACGAAGGAGAGAAGACAACTGATCTCACGGATCCCATGTATTCACAAACTTCAAGTTGCAATTAAAGAAGTGCACAATCAAGCTAAACATTCAAGACGATACGTTTGATACTAATACACTCACAATCAACATTTACGCAAGGGAAATCCCAACCCCAAAATCCTGAGACCCTCTTTAGCCCGACACCCACATGACCTACCCCAAAGAAGCCACGGTGCGGAGTGCCCCGATGGCCGGGATTCTACCGAGGACACCACCTGGCGGCCGCATTGCCGGGACACCGCCGTTGCCGCCCCCTGGTGGCCACACTGGCCGAGACTTTCACCCTCTAGCGGCGGTAGCGGCGGCGTTCCAGCGCTCCCAGCCGTACGAAGCCGCTCACGGAACCGTGGCCGGATCAGCTTTACTTAAGTTAGCGTGTTCTTAGCATAGCTATTTTCGTTCTTCGTCATAAAAAAAACACGAAAATACCTCAGAGGCGGAGATAACAGTTTTGTCTCTATTATCCCAACATATACAGTGGAATATACTTCTCTTGTCGTTTTTCCGTCCTGTTTGTAGGAAGTTATCATTTGCCATCGGTAGTATGATGAAATCTGGGTCGATTGGTCATGCTGCGTCGGTTCAGTAAAGTACTTGCCCGTGTGTCCTTGTATTACTGTTTTAATGTCCCAATGCGAGAAACCGCTGTTCACCAGAGATTGCCGATTTCGAACATACAGTACACATCAGGACTAAGATTGTAAATCTTTAGGATCACCGTTTCGCTACGTTCCATGAAAAATTCGCAAAAGGAACACAAGTGGAGAGTCCATTGCAATTCCATGGACTTGACAGTATTGTTTCCCATCTAGCCCACGGAAAGGCACGTCCTTGGTGCAAGAACCCAGAAGCTACTCCAGGAGAGGCTTGGGGACTTATAGGAGAGGCATTTCAGGGTGATGGTAAACACAGTTCAGAGTAATGGAAATAGTGCGGTCGATAGGCACATTGGTGAAAAGTTTTTCAACATCTAATGAAGCGAGGATGTCCTTACGCTGACTTGAATGTAGAATGTTGATGAATTCTTCAGTTGACAAGCATTGTGATCCTGGGGCATATGGTGTGAGAAGGGCATTAAGAAGTTTTGCTATTGTATGGGTAGGAGATGGGATCTGAGAAATTATCGGTCTTAACGCGTTGTCCGTTTCAGGAGTTTTATCGTTTCATGAAGCATAACCCGGCGAGTATTCATACACCCACTAAAAAAATGCGGAAAACTGAAATGCATTCACCCACCTACCAGGGAATGCGGAACACGCGATTGTTTTTAATCAAACATTTATATATATATATATATATATATGTGTGTGTGTATGCACTTAGCATATGTATATGTAAAGCTGATCCGGCCACGGTGCCGTGAGCGGCTTCGTACGGCTGGGAGCGCTGGAACGCCGCCGCTACCGCCGCTAGAGGGTGAAAGTCTCGGCCAGTGTGGCCACCAGGGGGCGGCAACGGCGGTGTCCCGGCAATGCGGCCGCCAGGCGGTGTCCGCGGTAGAATCCCGGCCATCGGGGCACTCCGCACCGTGGCTTCTTTGGGGTAGGTCATGTGGGTGTCGGGCTAAAGAGGGTCTCAGGATTTTGGGGTTGGGATTTTCCTTGCGTGAATGTTGATTGTGAGTGTATTAGTATCAAACGTATCGTCTTGAATGTTTAGCTTGATTGTGCACTTCTTTCATTGTGACTAGAAATTTGTGAATATATATGGGATCCATGAGATCAGTTGTCTTCTCTCCTTCGTGCGGGGTGCCGAGGCTGTCCTACGGTGAACGAGTATTCATTCCCTACCCCGGCTGCTAGTAACTACCGTGTGGCAGGCGGTTAAAGAGTAAATGTTGCTACACCCGGAGGTGGCGTCTGTTGATTAAGACCCTTCGCCTTGTAACGCGCCTGGCCAGCGTGTGACAAGGGGGTCCGTGGATACCTGAGGTACACCTGCCACATATACTCCCACCTGTTCTATAATAATGTCATGCCCCCGGCCACCGTGGCGATGAAAAGGCATTCCGAAACATCATAGACCGCACCTGCAGAGCAAAAGAAATAACAGGCAAGATTACGTTGGAAATGTACTACAGAAGTACAACAACTCCCTTGATGATCTTGAAAAACAACATGCCAGGTGATCCAGCAATATTGAAAAAAAAACAGATATCGTGTACCACACAATTGCCCTTTGGAAGGCTGCGCACTTCTTGCCGACAGTGCTCACATCGGCAACACCACAACATTCCTGACAAGACGCATAACCATGCACTCGCAACACGGAGGCCCACTTACTCAGAACAACACCACCATGAACACTTGACTCGTCGCACCATCACCTGGAACATAAAGATAACGGCGAGGGCAACAGATAAAAGACGCTTAGAGGATCTTGAAGTCATATGCATTCGGGACATGGACCCACTAATTAACCGCCTGTAGCAACGGGCACGCTACACGCCAGGTTAACGCTCGTGGGACCCTGCGGTTATTTAAAGGGCCGCCACTAGGGCCAAGATTGTAGATAGGTGCATAGGTGCTGTGCTGATCTGCCTTGTATTGTTTCAGTGGTGCTTGTCCTAAATATGAGTCTGAATCGATTCGCCGCTTTGGAAGTCCGGAACTGAGTAAGTTCACTTCAGGTGAATCAGCTACAAGTTTGGCTGTGACTTACCTATGGGAGCAGTTAACTGATGACTGAGGTTGGTGTTAAATGTGGCGACAGATCTCGCTTGAAATTTGGCAGGAAGTTTTTATTTTCACCGACAGCGTCTGTAAAACTGCTGTCGTGCTTAAATTCGAAGTCTACAGCGCCCGAAGTCTACCAATGACTGTCCTATGTGTTATCAACTAAAACACAAAGTGCAAAAATAAAGGCCATCTGTCAAAAGTGGTGCAAATCCAGCGCGAAACCCATATCTCGGGCTGCGTGTGACAAGACCTCTGGCTTGCTACAGAATGCACATCATGTCCCCCCTCCCAGCCCACACTTAAGAAGGGAGAACTACGATTTGAAAAATTTTCAGATCGTGATTACACTTATGGTAGCAATGACTTTCTGTGCACCTTTAGTGAATGCGCTGTTCGACAATCGGAGATCATTTTCGGAGTTGGTGTCCTTAATTAAATCGAATGAAGGTCAGTTGAACTTTGTGGCTTGGCGATTAGTAGAAAGTTAAGCGATAAATGATGTTGGCCAACTCGCGTCATACTGACTGCTTTGTTACATTTGCAGACGTAACGACTTCTCATGAAAGCTGGAAATATCGTACCTGTTCTGCGGAAATAAGAACAAAAGAGTTGGCCTCAGGTCAGGTGACGTGGCCGTTAGCGGGACGAGCTGCCGATGAGCTGCGGTCACGGTCAGACAGTACTCAGTCATCACCGAGCCGTTAATGTACCTCAGACCAATGACTGCTGACTGGCAAATAAAGAACGGATGAAAGCGTGTACGTAGTTCTTGCTTTAACCCTATTCCCGGCAGGGGGGGGGGGCGGAATCCGCCCCCCTCGGGTTTTTTGCTTGCCAATTCCAGGCTTTTTAACGCAGCTTCACGAAACTTGGTGACTTTTCCTAGCTATTCCTTCTACGCGCCGTGACAAAATTTCGAAATTCTATTTTGCTCAGGGGCGGAGCCAGGCAACGTTTTTGGGAGGTACCTCAGGTCATTTTTGGCCATGTTGAGGGTAAAAGGAAAATGTCTGCCAAAAACAGAGTTTTTAAGATAGAACTTAAAACTTTATATGAATGTATAGCTAAATAGTTGGGCAATGTGCATATGTAATTTTGTTTATCTGAGGTCACTTTACAAGGTCAGGTCAAGGTCAAAAGTCAAAATTTGTTTTTTCGCAATAATTTCGGTGCCGTTCTTTCAAATGCCAAACCCGGAATATATATGACGTAGAAAGGCGCCCTCTACTTGTGTACCAAGTTTCAGCTCGATATCAGGTCGGGTCACGGAGATATGACCTAAAATGTCAGTGCGCGTACCCTATATCGCAAAAGCCAAAAAATGAATTTTTTGGAATAGAGTGAATTCAATCGATTAAAAACGTTTACAGATAATATTGAATGCACACGACATCATTCCAGGTGACCCCAAGGTCACTGGAGGTCATTTAAGGTCAAAAGTCACAAGTTGATCTGAAGAACGTGTGACCATGACAGTTCCCCCTTTTTTATGTCCCTGGCACCGCCTATGCTAACATTATACAAACATTGTAATGCGATTTGTACTTCTTTAGCATAACATGATTAGCAGAAGCTAAAAAAGTGTTTTGGCCTCTTTTGTTCATTCCGTTATTAGAAAACTAATCCCCCTATTTTTGAAACCCTGTGAACGCCCATGAATTTTCTCAAAATTTCAAATTTGCATACCCATGGTAAAAGCCCTATCCACAATCTCTCGTTTCATGCCAGTTGCATCGAAATCGGTCCATAAACAACGGAGTTATAAGAAGTCAAAAAATACCCCCCATTTTGACATTTTTGGCCCCCTGTATCCACAAATTTTAAAATTTTGAAAATTTCTTTTTATAAAAATGTAGTTGACGTCACGGTAAATCGATTGCCGTTTGTTGCGATGAAATCGGATAAGTAGTTCTCGAGATCTCAGGGGGGGCCGAATCCGCCCCCCCTGCCGGGAATCGGCCATACCGTCTAGCCCTCCGGGAATAGGGTTAAACACTGAACCGATGAGCGTAATGGACAACGTGAGACGACGTATTGGTCAGCCTGACATTAACAAAATCAGCTCTCTCGCTTCTCGAGGGCGAGCGGGCGACTGCGCCTTTTACCGCCGTGTCAGCATCTCACAGAACAAAGGTACAGTAACTGCTTCCATGTGGCATTGGCCCAAGGCCTTTCTTTACGTGCGGTTAGTATGGCTTTGATAGCACAGCGACGCTAGTGCCTTATTAGACGCCATAAGAAATATTAACCAGCCTGCTCGAGCCACATAAACGGGTCGCCGCAGTTCGCCTGATTTAATTGGAGAATCAATCTGGTGCCTCCACTTGGCTGCCCAGACATGGATCGGCACAGATCAGGCTGCAGCCCTCGGCCAAATTAACCAGCCTCGAAATGAACGACAGTTTACATGGCTTGAACCGGTCTACCGGAGCACATTCCCATCGGACTGGCTACTTAGGTCTAATCTTGAGGGTTGAGATATAAATGGGCTGCTCTTTGAACCAGAATCGTGTATCATCACGGGCGAAAAAGTGGGGACATAGAGGGCATGTCCCTCCTCCGTACCCTGGTAATTATGCCCATGCTGCCAGGAACTCGCTGTATATAGCACCTCGTTTGAGATCTGATCTATATAACATATCGGTGACGTCGCGCCCTTAGGGCCTTAATGGCAATGACGTTTTTTTTCGTTTTCTTCTTGATGTTTACCGTTACCTCGTTTAACGTTTGCCCAGTTTATCTCGTTACACTGGCGGATTCAGGCGGGGGGGAAGAGGGACATCTCGGCCATGGATCCCAACCGTAAGTAGGGGGAAGTGGACAATGGCCTCCCTTAAAAACATGGTTTTTACTAAACAACCGGGGTTTGAAGTCGCTGGACATTCCGAGCCCCACGCCTGCGTCTTCCACACCCCCTCTTGTCCCCTCCCTTGGTCGCTGACTTGCTGACCTACCATTCATACTAAGCAAATTTTGGTTTGCCCCTTCCCTACAACTTAGCCGCTAGATCTGTCCCTGCCTCGTTAACCGTTTATTTCGCTGTTGTAATCTTTCGTCCAAATAACGGCATGAATGCACTTGTGTGCAGCCCGCCTATATATCGGTCAAGCCAGTTCTCCAATGTTACCCACAGCTTTGATGACCATTCGCAAGCAAGTTATCGGAACATTCCAGGCTTGCTGGTTTTTAATATAACCGCAGATATGATTATTACGCTAAACCTGCCCTAGCAGCCAAAATTTGTTCATTTTACGGTTCCTGCTCCCTTTCGTTTTGCGAACGGTTACCGTATCAGCTGATGGCTAAGAATGGCGCTTTTGCGACAAACGTCATACGTAGCCCCCTCTATGCGTAGCCCCTCCAACAGGCAACCACCACTCGGCCGTTATTTCCCCACTGAGGACAATTGAGACGGCACCTGAGGCTGCGTAAAAGACCCTGTTCGATATACGAGGACTCTGTGCGGCCTTTGCGCCCTCCTGTTAGAGTGCTGCTGTCACTTAAGTTGAATTAAGAGTCTGTCGTTTCTTTTAGAAAGTGGTGGATATCTCACATTGGTGTAAGTCAGAGGACGGACGCGTGAGGTAATTCGTAAACTGTATATTTTCTGTTTATTTCAAGAACGAGGATTATGTCTGTTTACTACATGCAAGAGGCAACAACATGAGACACTATCATGTGTTAACATTTTGGCTTCAGTTGCTCTCTTGTGAGAAATTTCTAAAAATGTTTCTCATAATGTTATGCATTGGAGCCACATCAAAAGCAACAACTCCTTGTAATTGTTTAATTTCTTCCTTGTCCATGGCTCTAACCTTGAAACCCAAGTGGAGCGATTCCAACTGGTCATTTGTGAAAAATCTTTGTTATTATGACCATTACATCTTTGTTATTACAACCATTACATATTGTTTTACTGCATTTTTGCAATAAATTGTTTCATGATTCTATATTGTTCATTGAAAATTGATTTTACAATCTATATTTCTTGTTTCTTGTGGTCAGAATGATGGCCAGTGAGCGTCGTGTTCAGCATAAACAAATAGTCAATGCAGAAACGTCCAAAATTCCTCTGAGAGCATCTGACAGCCAGTGCCTGAAGACACAGTGACAGCACAGTTTCTTTTCAGCCCGGAATAATACATTTCCCGGGTTTTGCTGGCTGAAATTGTAAGAAGTGCATCTCCACATTCCATGTCAAGGATCATGCAGCTGTTATTGTGATTGTTTTCCCTGAATGTAAGTGTTCAGGCATAATCTTACTGTTGACCCTAAATTGCCTTAAAAAATGCATTTTTTGGCTGCAAGATTTGTGATGTTGTTAAATTGGATTACCATGCCAACAAAATAATCAAAAACATTTATCTGCTGTGAGTTTCAGTGAGGTGTGCTGCAAAAATTGTTACACATCATCATTTTCCATAACCTCTTAACATTACAAATAGATAAATGAGCAATTGATATACTGAGGCCATTAGATTGTTGCAACTGACTGGAGGTAGAAAATTGGCATGTGCAGACTTGAAGGCCACTGAAAGCAGATTGTGTAGTAGGAGGGAGGAGCACATGGATCCTCCATAAGTAAACTGACCTCCAGTGTTTTTTTCCTGTGACATTTATCTGACTGTATCCCTATTATGCTTCCAGAAATAAAGATTCATTGCATGGCTGATGCTATTTGATCTTTTGTGTTTTTTATATGATAAAGCCATATAATATCACTGAATGGCACCTTGTGCAGGCATGGGTGTACTTCATTGGCCAAAGAGTGTAGTGAGTCAAGACTGTCATCCCATTTTGCATCCAGTTGTACTGATTAGTGAATGTCCATTTTGTCAAAATACATGTCTTTATCAGTGTAGGTATTATTCTTATTTCTATATTTCTTATCATTCAGCCAAATATTAGTTCTGGAATGGACTTGTGCAGATTTCCATTGAAAATATCTTTTTCAGTTGCTGCAAGATGGCTACAGTTATGGCATCTAGATTTTCTGTCCTGAAGATTGAAGATGACTCTGATCAGGAGAGAGAAAAGGCTGCAAAGAAGAAGGCAGCTGAAGAGGAGAAAAACAAGAAGAAACTGACAAAGAAAAAGAAGAAAAACAAGCCTTCAGAACCAGCACTAGATGCTGAGGTGAGCTTGTTTAGCATTTTGTATTGTCAAAATGCTTTGTGTTTTTGATGGGGAAAACAGTCTTCTTCTGGTTGCAGTACTTCAGTGACATTTACACATCGTATTGTGAAAGACCATGTATTTTTTCACATCTGTAAATGTTGGAAAGTGACAGCTCTTTTAATCCACTTTTGACAGCTCCAGTCCATGGCATTTGGCTTGCCCAAGCCAAAGAACCCACCAAAACAAAGGAAGCCACCAAATGACTCACCCAAGAAGTCTGAAGTAGACTGGCAAGAGTGGGAGAAGAGGGACCAGGTGGTAAGTGGTCTATTCAGCTCTTCCATGTGTGATGTACAGGCTGTCAGAGTAAGAATTTTGATCAGCCCAGTGCCATTGTTAAGCACACAGAATGTGTCAGGATTTTTCATGCAAAGAGCTATGCTCATGAGCTTCCCCTCAAAGATAAAAAAGAACTGCATGATAATTTGCTCCTTCATAATTTGCTTTAGGCAAAAGGGTTTTCCAAAATGTTTTCCATGGTATACCAAAATTTTTGAAAGTTCACAAAATGCCCTGCCTTTTTTAATAGTCCACATTGAAAAAATATAACAAAGTTGTTGATAATATTCCTACGCATTTATGAAGAAGCTTTGTAGTTTGTTTGGATCAAGCAGAGATCATGAATGCATTGACCCATAGTAGCAGTTTTATATTTTTTCTGCAACTTAGCTATTTTGAAGTTGGTATTTCAGGTTGGTATTTCATTTTTCAAGTTGTATTTCAGGTATAGTACAAAGCGACGATGCATGCCACAGGCCAGTTTTCTTCAGTAGCTCATCTGACCTCTGCTCGCCATCAGAGTGCTGAGAATTGATTTGCCCCATCTACAGCTAGTGGACGACACGTTCGAGAAGGACCTGCAGCAGGCGATGATGCTGTCAAAGGTGGACTTTGAACGTCAGAGCTCGCTGGTGGCGGATGCCGACGTCCGGGAGCCGCCCAAACAGAAGGCCAAGAAGGCAAAGACCAACATCCTCAGCGTGGACCAGTTGCAGAGCCTGTCTACATCACAGGTAGGCCGAACGGACATGGAGCGTCACATTGATTGCGCGACGACGAGCATTTGCAGTGACACACAAACACTTCATAGATAACTTGTTATCATCGAATAGATATGATAGTTGTTTGTTTGGTCCCTGTGTGCTCCAGACCTGTTCTGTTTTGTTCATTCTGTTTTCTGATTGTGGAACGTTGTGTCAGGGCATTACACTGGGTGTCGTTGGCAGTCGCGCTGGCATCCTCAGTGATGGGAGAGTCGTCCATTCAGGCGACCTGAACGCCACTTTTGCCAGGTGCACGCCGCACGTGGCAGGGTTGTGTGGATCAGACCAATGTTTCTCCAGTCTCTGGAAGCATGTGTTAGTCTGTGGCCGGGGGTCGCCATTCATGGTCCGTTAGCCGGAGAATGTGGTAACATTAACAATTAACAATAAAGCGCGTGTCTTCCCAGGGCGTTCGTTACTCATGCCGTCCAATCTTGACCTATTCTGTTTCCGTCTTCGATGTCGTCCACGATTTTGGTTTCATCACGATCGTGGAGTTCAGAATCGCTGGCCACGCCTCTCCTTCCCGTGAGCACCACTGGTATGTCCGTCTGCGGGCCGCGCGAGTCTCCAGTCACTTCACCCTCCACGCCTGTGCGTGTGGTCGCTCGGCCGACTCTGACCGGCCCGTTGCCGGCGCAGATCGACCAGCGGGACTACGGCCACCTGCAGCCGCCGGCGGCGGCGGCGGCAGCGGCGTCCGGCCGGCCGGCGGCGGCGGCGACGGCGGCGGCCGGCGACGGAGCCGACTTTTTCGACCAGGTGGAGCGGAGGACCCGGGAGGCCGTGTGTCGCGAGAAGGCCATCGAGACCATCAAACAGGACAGGGTGAGCGGGCCACGGGACAGGGCGGGACGCTGTGCATAGTGCGAGGAACAGCGCTGTGGGGGAGCCGGCTGGCATTGACAGAATCAAAGGGAGAATCTCTCACGTGGAGCAGACTGAATTAGACTGGGCCATTTCCCTCTCAAAAGCTGGATATTGTTCTCGTCGCAGCCTTGTTGGTAAGCGTTACCTTGTTGGTCGGTTCCGAAGGAGACGGACTGCATAACTCCCTCGACATTTCTGTTTTATTTGCATTTTTTTCACTTTGGAAAGTCAGTCTGTTTTGTTTTGCAATGAAGACGTCAGCTGGGCTTCTCTCATTAAATCAAGACATGCCATGCTGGGTCATAATGAGGTCACCACTCACCGTGCCACGAAACGACTCGTGAATGCGGTGGCCACCTTTCCCTACCATTTTATGTTTTGTAATAATCATTCCATGAAACTTGCGAGAGTTCAGTGCTGGAGGCTGCGATCCAGGCCCCGGCTAGCTGGGGTAGCAAAATCAGCCTTGTTAGATGCCATGAGCATGTTAGCATGGTAAATGATTTTTTGCCAGTACAATGCGACCGAGAAACATGGGCTGAGGAGGCTGCATGTTGAACTGAGCTCATTTCCGAGCGTGTAGTAATTTTGCCCCGGACATCGGCCCAGGTGGTTGTGGGAGGGTCCCTTTAGCGTGCCGTGCAGAGCCCTGGCGCGGGACGCTGGAGGTCATTTTGGCGTGCCGTGCAGAGCCTTGGTGCGGGGCGCTGGAGGTCATTTTAGCGTGCCGTGCAGTTCCTGGAGGCGGCGGCGGGCCGTCACCGGCGAACCATTCGAATCTCGGGCCGAATATCGCCACCTGGCACTGGAGCCCAGTCTCCGTCACGCGCCGAATCCTATCGCCCGGCTTCGCCCCGTCTGGGCTGGAGGGCTGGACGTCGTCAGACCGCAGCTGGGTGAGCGGCTAACATGCGCCGGCCGCCGCCGCAGGCGCCGTCTGCGGCGGCCCCCTCCGACGCCGAGCTGCGGCTGCGGCTCGCCACCAAGGAGTCCGAGGTTGACGAGCTGCAGCTCGAGCTGGAGAGGACGCGGGACGAGCTGAAGCTGGCCAAGGCCCGCACCAAGCGCGTGCTCGGCGTGCTCACCCAGTCGGAGAGTGAGTGCCGCCTTATCTGATGTGAAGTGCTCACCTAATCGGAGAGTGAGTACCGCCTGATGTGGTGTGAGATGCCTCACCCAGTCGGAAAATGAGTACCGCCTGCTCTGATGTGAGGTGCTCACCGAATCGGAGAGGACTTCGGTTGTGAGGTGCACTGTGGGGATACGTGAAGCAGGGCGACAAGGAATGGCACATTTGTCGGCAGTCATGGGGAGACTGATGTGATTGACACCTGCAGTTTCGGAGGATGTCTGTGCTGATATTTGGGGTATATCTGAGTGGAATGAGCATTCGGCAGCTGTGGAAGGTCTTCATTTTCCTTAAATTGAAGGGGCGTTTAATGATGTTTATGCATAGTTTTAAGAAACAAGTTTGCTTTGTTCTACGAACTTGTGCCAGGCGTTATCTTGCTTCGTACTTCTATCAGGTGTTAGTATGTAACTCATGCACGATCTTGTAATGTCTTTTTGCGAACTGCAAGCCATTGTCATTGCGTCATAGAAATCTGGCCAAAGGAGAACCCACAGTATCGGGAGTTTTTTCTGTCTTGTTTGATTTCCCTGACGTCTTATAGTTTAAATAAGATGAGATTTCTTAGTGTGGTATCCAGTCGACAGGATCACTGTATTTTCTTACTGTCTCTTGTCCGTCCAACAGCCTTGTTGTGTTGTCTGATGGTCTGCTGTGTTGTCTGACTGCCTGCCGTGTTATCTGATGGCCTGCTGTGTTGCCTGCCCGTCTGCTGTGCTGTCTGCTTGCTTGCTATGTCGTCTGACTATTGCTATGTTGTCTACCTGGCTGTCGTTCTGTCCGACTGCCTGCTGTGTTGTCTGATAGCGTGCTGTGTTGTCTGACTGCGTGCTGTGTTGTCTGACTGGTTGTTGTGTTGTCTGATGGCCTGTTGTGTAGTCTGACTGCATGCTGTTTTGTTTGCTGGTCCTCTGTGTTGTCTGGTAGTCTGTTGTGTTGTCTATCTGTTTTGTTATTTGGCTTTGACCCAGGCCTTCCTGTCCATTCGTTCATTTGACACCATTTTGTTTCTGTGGGCTTGCGTGTTCCTTGTGCCCGGGGCCTGGTGTGCTGTCTTACGGCCTGCTGTCCGGCCGACAGCCAAGGAGAAGGTTCAGCTGATCGTCAGCCTGGAGAAGGCGCAGGCGGCGTGCGAGACAGCTGATCGAGAGAGGGCCGAGATGTCTGCTCAGGTCACTGCGCTGTTGGCTCAGCTGGAACAGGAACGCAGCCGCGTCCACGTGCTCACCACACAGCTGAAACGCGCCCAGGTGAGTTGTGCTCAAACAGGGCTGGACGAGTTGTGCTTACCACACAGCTGAAGCAGGGCCGGGTGAGTTGTTGCCATAGTCAGCGGTAGATTAGGTTTATTGCGTTCAGGTTCAAGAGGTTCAAGGTGAGGTGGGCGTGAAAGGTCTGTTGTCCCCGGCCTGCCTGTCCATTCGTTCATTTCATGCCGTCTTGTTTCTGTGGACTTGCGTGTCTCTTGTGCCCGGGGCCTGCCGTGACCGCGCGGTCTGCGGCCCACCGCCTGTGCCAGTCCTGTCGTGGACTGGTGTGGCGCCACTTTACCGCGCACGAAAACGTCTGACTGCCTCCTGATGACCGGCCCTGTTACGGTCCCGTCACTGTCCAGTTGCCGTCAGTGGTCGTTGTGACGTGAGCCCGACACTGTTCGCCCTGTCTGGCCGCCGCTGTCACGTGCTGTCGCCGCCCGCAGAGCAACAGGCGACGGGGCCAAAGCGAGAACGAGGCGGCCGACTCTGCCGAGTAGCGCGGTGGCAGCCGGCCCGGGCAGCCGCCGCCGCCGCCCGACGTGGCCTGTGGACGCCGCTGGCCGGGGAGGGGTGGATGCGACCCGGGCCGCCGCTGACCGGCCGGCTGTGACAGCTGTGGTGGAGGCGGCGCGCGGCCGAAGCGGAGACGGTGCAAGTAGACCTGGGTGGACCGGCGAGGACGCTGTGGACGTGGTATCCGTGGAGGAAGCTTCGGGAGGGCAGATGACGGCGGAGCTGCGGCGGTGTAGGTGAGGACCAGCATGGAACTGGTGAACTATGGGCGCGAGGCAGGCAGAAAAGACGCAGGAGTTGACCGGAGACTGCCGTACAGCGGCCCAGCCATGGTGGTGGCGGTCATCGCGGCGTGTTAACCTTTCGGCTGGACGTGGAGTGCTGCACCAACATCCCAACAGGGCGTTCTGCATCCTTCTAAATGTCCGGTCAGAATGCTCAGGTTTGGATCGGGCGAAGAATGTCTCGCCGAATGTACCAGTGTTGCCCCAGACGGAGAGTGACTCTCTGAAACCTGCGTCCATTATTCAAGACTGACAATTTGCGCTCGATGTTCTCGCGGATCCCAGAGCGGTGCGGAGAATCTGGCTGTGAGCCAGCCGAATTTTGGCTGACTCTAGACTACTGCAGACCTAAGCTCTAAATCTACTGGCAAAGGGTTAGGCATTCACCAAGACATTGAATGCTCTGACCTGGCGATACAGTGCGCCACCGAACAAGACATAAATTCCCAACGACTTGTGGTCTTATGTTCCGACATGGATTATACAGTTCCCTGCGCGGTGGATGAAGACTACTTCAAGAGGCTGAATTCGCCACGTGACCCTCGATTCGAGCGTCCCGCAAGATCGCCGGCGACTCGCCAAAGCACGCATGCCCCTCGCGACTGGCCATTTCTGCGTCAGGACTGGGGCTCTGCCGTGAGAGCTGGCTTACTGCGCCACGGCGTGGTCGGGCCGGCTCAACCGACTGGCCCCGGAGGCTGTGTACATAGACTGTGTGAGATCGGGGCGCGGGACGGCCGGGAGGCGTCACCGGCCGGCCGGCCGTGTGCGCCCGCCGCGGCGCCGGGTTTCCATTGCAGCTGAATCAAGTGAGTCGTGTTTTGTTTCTGTTCAGAACGCGCCTGCGCGGTCGACGTTGTTGGCGTTTTCCGTGAAGATATTTTTTATACCGATGCCAGTGTTTTTCGCGGCAGCCTTGACAGAGTGCACCACAGTGTGAAAATGTATTAGATGCCACCCCACGTGGCCTGCAACCGATAAGTAGTCAGTTATCACAGTGATACGCGCGACCGGCGGCTACGTACAAACTAAATACGCTGTCGGCGCAGCTGCCCTCGAAAACCGAACGATCACTGTTGGCCAATCACAGGTGGCGCCCGGCACGAGCGAGCCCTGGTACAGGTGGAGCCACTTATCGTCAATCCGCAGCGGGGACAGTCTGTAGCAGGCAAACCAGTCGCGAGGCGACCGAGGCACGCATTGGTCCCATTTCGATCACGAGCGGCGGCTCTGAACCGCCTCGTCACAGTCTGCCGTCGGGGTGCCTTATCGCCCGGCTGCGGCACCCAGGGCGTTTGGGCAGCGGGTGCCCTCCGAGACACTGCACCGCCAGCCGCGGACTTGCACGGCGAGACCGACGACATCCTGCTGCCCTCTTCCGACCCTCGGAAACGACGCAGACGTCATCGCGCTGCGCCTTACCGTCGACACGCACTACCGGTACTTCCACCCGTGTTGCGGCCGGCGCGGGACGGTCACCGCCACCGTCCGTTTCGGTGACGGCGCGCGCTGAGACGCGGCAAACCGGCCGCCACGATTGGCGGGCAGGGAATGTCTGCCTACTCCAGCGCAGGTAGATTCCCACTAGTCACGCTGGCGGCGTAGTGGTTCAGCACCTGGAACAGTCGACAGCCAGGTAAGTCCGTTGGCCGCTGCTGGGGGTCCCCTGTTCCGTGAAGCCGCCCTCTCGCTGGCACGGGAAACATCCGGTTAAGGGGGCGAGCAGACGTACACCTTTTGGGTGAAACCGCGAGTTTCGCGTGCTGACTCAGACCCAATGTCGCATATGACTGGCCAGCGGCTTGCGGCGAACTGTGACGCTGCCTGACGTCGCATGTATGGCGCAGCCGAGCGCACGTACTGCTGAGTGCGATCGTGCCCCAGAATGAAAACATCCTCGGCCCTGTCACACGACTCGGTTTCCCGACGGCTCAACGGCCGATGCATCGACTGGTGGGCGGAATAACGACAGTGATGACCGAAGATGACCTTGTACGGCAGGCGGCTTTGTACATGTCATGGCAGCACAAATTCGGGCCTCATTGACCTGGACACGACTTCGAGTTTAATACTTCACGTGCAATTACCAAATTCGTCACAAGGGTTGGCCCCCCCCCCCGTCCCCGGCCGAAAAATTCCGCTTCAGCTCGTTCACTTTGCAGTGCCAATTCTAGCGTCTGCAGCATATACAATAAGGACCACAGCGCCACTTGAGTCGCCACTAAATTAACACAAACCGCTGGTCTATGGGCGCTTCTCTGCACGATCCGCCGACAGCGCGTCTGTCAGGCGCACCTTGTAGATGAGGGCGTACTGTTCCCGCGTCTGGACGGCGCCGGCCCGATCCTGGCGCAGCCGGAACACGGTGCGCATGATGTCTGCCGAACGTGACGCCTCGAACTGGTGCACGCAGATGTCGCAGGCCAGCATCACGCCTGTACGACCGGTGCCCGGGCTGCCGGCACAGGGCGCAGGTCACGGCAGAGCCAGGAGGTGGGGTCAGGTCAGAACAGGGACGGAAGGCAGGGTCAGGTCAGAACAGAGATGGCAAGGGTCAGTACAGAGACTGGAGGCAGGATCAAGATGAGGCAGATAGGACAGAGGTCAGCACAGAGACGGGGGGTTACGTCAGAGCAGAGACGGCAGAGGCCAGCACAGAGACGGGAGGCGGGGTCAGGTCAGGGCAGAGACGGAAGAGGTCAGGACAGAGATGAACGAGAGAACAGGTCAGGGTAGAGACGAGAGTACGGGCCAGACATTTGAACTGTCACAACAACGTGAAATAGGATCTGTTTTTCGGTTGTAAAGCATGACAGACATTGGTGCTTGGCCTGTAGAGGGCCAGAGCTTTGGCCTTGAAGCAGGTCATACAGCAAGTGCCAAATTCGGACGACTGGCTTAAAAATTAAGACAAGCAGTTGGCTTGAAGAACAAAATTTTTCATTCGCACCATGTGAAAGATGCTGTGTAGCACGAAATGTAGCTGAAGCAACTAAAAAGACGCGTTCCTTCGATCCACATCCTAATGTTATCTGCTGACAACACAAGCACAACGGACGTCAGGCCGGTCTCAGCCGCCAGAGGAGTGCGGCGAGCCGGCGCTGACCTGCAGTGGACGACCATGGGACCGATGTTGGTCTTCATGGCCTTGCGAGCCTCCAGGATGAACTGGACGAGCGAGTCCAGATCGGAGGGCACCCCTCGTTCCGGCCAGCCCGAGTACCACAGGTGGGTCACCTCACGGAACAGGTTACTGTCCATGTTCTGTGGAGCACGGTATGACGTCGTGACGCAGTTGGCCGCCAGCGGATTCTCATTTGCGTTCATTAGCGTGCTAAATATAAATGCATCATTCATTTCCATGGCACTCAGCGAGCTCAGTCGCCTTAATAATTCAGTATCGAACAGCTCAACTGGCCCGTTTATATTTCAAACTTCAGGGTACTATAAAATGACGCAATACGGTATAGTTAACCAAATGACCGCACAATGGCTGTCATAAAGTGATCATAGCACCGCACAGCCCCGCGAACAACGCCTATTCCGCCAAGTTTACAGACCTCCGAACACTCACCTTGAGCTGCACTATAGACACCACGTATTTGTCCTTCTTGACCTTGGACATAAGCGTGACCTGGAAGTCGCCATACAGCCGGTGTCTGTCCAACGCCTCCGAAGGTGGCAGGTACTCGGCGCAGCGACGCTAAAACGCATACAAACGCACGTTACCAAAGGTCAGACGCAAATGACTTGCGCGGACAGCCAGAACTCGTCGACATCCGTGAAAACCCAGTCCATAACTGAAATTCAGGCCGCCGCTGACTCGTCAGCAGTGACGTCAGAAGCAAACAGCCTTCAGGTCCGAACCAATGTGGCTCGTCGCAAGGTTGGTTGCAGTACACGGTCTTTGACCCACAATGCCGGCCAGGTGTACAATGGCGGTAACTGGGACTAATGACCCACTAGGCTGACTGCCAATGTCGAACCCACCCACCCGTTCAATTCACGACGGAACGCCCAACTCCATTATCACATCAGACAAAAGCACGTGAAAGTCGAAAAAGAGTGTCTCAGAATGGGAAGAACACAGACCTGAAGCCAACCACTCCAGCCCTGGGAAACCTGCCAGCAGGAAAACACCGAATTCGTCGGCTGAACACGAAAGAACCAAAAGTGCGCGAGCCGCACGTACCACGCCCCTTTCCACTATGTCGGTGAGGCACACGATGACCTTGGACTGGGTCTCCCAGATCATGCGCCAGAAGTCGTTGACGGTCGATTCGAGCGGGCCCTGGGTAGCAATGTAGAACTGGGCCTCCTCCTTCGGACCCTGAAAGCCAACAACAAACTGTCAACAACCGGCAACAACGACCGAATCATCCACACCTAAACGGCGAAGAGCATCAGAAATGGTTGTAATCCCTAGCAGTGCATCCAGAATTCCAACATGTTCAATAAAAAAACACCTTTCGATAACTCGTAACACTTTCCATCACTGATTTCTCGAACAAAAAATCCATCACCACCAAACGCGCCCCATTCAAGGCCAAATCCCTCGGCTCTCTGTTCTTTCCTCAGCTCTCTCCCCCGCCCGGTGCGGGCGGTTCCCTCGGCGGTAGCCGGCTCACCCTGACGTAGTTGGCGTTGATGTAGTCGCTGTTGGGGACACCGTTCTTCTGCTCGAGCACGACGCGCGTCTCGGGCACCGGCAGCACGTTGGCGTACCGGTTTTTGTCCTCGCTGCCGGGGGGCAGGTCGTCCAACGCCGGCATCAGTCCGGTCGGGATCGAGTCAAACTCCTCTGGGGGGGGGGGGAGGGCGGTCAGAGGGGTTCTGAATGAGCCGACGAAGAGGGAGATGTTGGATGACGGAGACGTGAGAGGTCGGTAGGCATCTTTTCAAAGCGGCTAGTAATAACGCGGCATATTCAACGACGGACGAAACAGAACTTTACGGGGTTTAAGAAGTGCTTCTCTGGACAGTACAGGGTAGAAGTACAAGCATAAAATGTGGTTAGCATGTCAATCTCGCGTGAAGTCCGTAAGACGCTCCGTAAGACGCTGGGCAAAACAAGAGGCATCAGGGCTTCTCTCCATAAAACAATGCTGACGATGACGATGTTGACCAGAATGCCCGTAAAAACCTGCAACCTTGTCCAGACACACAGCCTTCTTGTTCGATGTCGTGTCTCGGGAAACCAAACACCTTTGCCAGAATGCATCGCTGCCATCCTGTCCCGCCATTCTGCGCCTGGCAAGAACGCTGGAAGGGGAAGGACGGAGCAAGGGCCGCTGCCCTTCCCGTTTACCACGATGCAACATGCAACTCGCCGGCGTCAAAGATAAAAAGCGATTTACGACGGCTTCTGCCGCCCCTTGCGTCCCTCCGTCCCCACTCTGGAGACGTTTCTCGGCCTCCGGCACCGCGCCCAGACGCCGCTGACCTTTGAGCGCGGCCAGGTCGCCGGAGAGATTGGCCAGGCCGGCGAAGTTGACCGCGTTGGACGGCGCGTCGTGGTCGTCGAACGCGTGGTTCAGGTAAGAGCGCACCGAGCGGCGCAGCTTGTTCTTCCGCCGCATCGAGCTGAAGACGGACTCGACGCCGTACTCCTCCATCGAGACGGGGTTACACCGCTGGGCGGTCTGCGCCGCGCGCCGGCGGTGGCGCACGATCACCTGGCGGAGGCCGTCCGGTCAGACGCCGCACCGAGCACGGCAAACTATTTCCAGCAGCGCAGACGCACGAGGCGCACGATGTCGTAAACCACGTGACGAGTCAACGATGCAAAAATGAACTACGTCTATTAAGAAAGTTGCTTCCGAGATTTCGTCTCTTGCAGTACGTCCAGGTTTTGTGAGTTGTTCCGAGAATAGATATTTTTTTACCAAAAGCATTAAATACTGGGATGACAACTCACTAAGGATTACATGCATCAAACAATGAAATGTAATTGCTATAATCGACGTCTCACCATTTCTACACACGTCTTGTCGTTATAATCGAAGTCAACGACAGCCGACCGCATCTTCACGGCATTCCCTACACTCACCATTCCGTAAGAACCAAACCTTCGAACCAAATCCCCCCCCCGACACATACACATATGCACGCGCACACTCACCAAAAGGACGGCCAGCAGGACGAGACTGGCCACAGCCACGCAGCCGACCGTGACGGCCGCTATGACGCCCGCCTGGTCCGACTGCTCCGGCTCGGACACCAGGTGCGGGTGGCTGGGTCGGATGGTGTCCACCTCGCGCACCAGACGGCCCATCGAGCCGGCCGGGCCGCCGGCCGCCTCCCACGCCGGCTCCACCCGCTCCGTCAGCTGGCGCTGGTACCGGCCCGCGCCGTCCGTCAGGTACAGGAAAACCAAGATGGCCGACGAGCGGCGCACCACACGGCCGCGGCCGCCGCACACGGGGATGTTGAACAGCACCACGCTCTTCGCCGTCAGGTTGCTGGAACGGACATCGACACAGGGGCTGTACAGGTTGCTGGAACAGACATTGACATTGAGGGGACGGTTGACACAGAGCAAATAGAAGCGTTCATGATGCTGGTGCCTTGATGTAACGAAGTTCAAAACGCAAGCCATCTTCTGCTGATATAATACCGGGCGGGCAGGCGCCAGCAACTGAGAGAACCACGCCACGCCACAAGGCAATAAGATCACAATGTTCAAGCGGATAATCAAGCACAACACACAAGATAAATGGCAATATAAGGCACAAACACATGCCCCCGTCAGAGTTACAAAGTCGATGCAATCTCATCTGGATCAATCGCATAAACTGTTGGGACCAGAGTTTCAGCTCTCACGTCTACCTTTTTCCTATCTGATCACGCGGATATCTTGCTTAATACCAAAAGGAATGCTAGGGTTTTTTACCGCCTGTTACACGCATTTATCTCTAGCACGCAGTGAACAATGACAGGATACTGTCCCGAAACGCAACAGGAAATCAAGCACGATCCAAGTACCCGGACTTGAGCAATCTTGACCACTCTGGAGGAGGAAACATGAGGCCACTGAACGCAGATTTCAGAATTCTGCGGCCGTTTTTTCGGTCCAACGAATAACACGGTGTTATGGCAGCGCAGACAGGACAATGCCCTCCCCCCTCCTTCCAGGCTCAAACTCATGACAAAGAACACGAGTTATGAACCGTGCCACGGTGTCTTTACCAGGCCAGCCCTATGTCAGCCTATTTGGTGATTTTTATCGAACACATCAATGAAGTTTGATGCGCAACTTGCATTCGATAGGCTAGAGGGTTTTACAACGCTCGACTCGGCAAAGAAAACCATACCGTATTTTAGCATAACGCCCGGTTCACTTGACAACAATCCAGCGGCGTCACACACAGGGCGAGACCTCGGAAGCGAAGTCGTGCAGACCACTGGAAAGTTCCCTGAACGAAGTCCCAGCGCAGTGTACTGGCAGCACGAACCTGTTCGAGTCCTTGTTGACAAGGTCGGCCACCTGCTGCTGGAACCGGTGGCGCATCTTGCAGAACTGCGGCCAGGTGGTGGCCACCAGGAACTGCACGTACACGTCCACCGGGGGCACCACGTTACTGTGCGTGATGCCCGGCGCCCGGCTGGTGCCGCTGGTGCTGCTGGTTCCCGCCGGCGTGGGCGCCGGCCGGCTGCTGGTGTGGTCCGTGGTGGACCTGGTGCTGGTGAACCCGGTGGTTTTCGTGGTGAACGCGGTGGGGCTCGTTGGGTACACGTCCGTGTTGGTGGTGTAGTTGGTGCCCGGCGGGAAGACGCTGGTGCCGCTGGTGTATCCGCCCGCGCCGGTGGCGTAGCCGTTGGTGGTAAAGTTGTTGCCAGTGGAATAGCCGTTCGACCCAGGCGCGAAGCTGCTTGGACCGGTGGTGTAACCGACGGTGGACGGTGTGTAGCCGTTGGTGTTGGTCGTGAAGCCGGCACTTCCTGTGGGGTAGCCGGTGCTTCCTGTGGGGTAGCTGCCGGTAGGGTACCCGCTCACGCCCGTGGTGTAGCCATAAATGCCCGTGGTGTAGTCGTAATTGTTAGAGGTGAATCCACCGCTGCTTTTGCCGCCGCCTGCTACGGTACCTGACGAATTCGAGGCTGAAAAAAAAACACAAAGTGCATGTTACATTATGAACGCCACCATCACCACCACCACCATTACACCAACAACACCATGTCGCTATGCATACTTCCCGCAATCCAACGCCCTTAAATGAGTCATGCCTGCTTTTCTTAAGGCCAGTCTTTGCAATGCTACATGCTGTAGACAATGTTCCCGGCATAAAAGTGATTTAGTCCTATACTAAGCCAGCTTCAATACAATCCAGCTTGGACATTCAGCCACTGCTTCAGACAGCGATCACTGGGCTGGTGTGGCAGGGACACCGCTGACCTGCACGGGTAGTTGGCGGAGTCAGAGACGTGGACGGCGGGTTCACCGTCGACAGCGGCGGCCGCAGGGTCAGCTTCCCAGCGTCCGAGTCCTTCGCCGCCGGCGTGGTGAGCCACGTGCTCCCGGCGGCTGTCGTGCCCGTGGGCCACGTGGTCTGCGCCGTCGGCGTCGGCGTCTGCCACGTGGTCTCCGCGCCGGCGGCGGGGTTTGTCTGCCACGTGGCGCCGGTCGCGGTCGTGCCCGTATGCCACGTGACGTCTGGCTGGGCCGTGGACGGCACGGCGCCGGAGCCCGTCTCCGGCGCCTGCGGGCCCGTGCTCAGGCCGGTTGGCCACGGCGTCGAGCCGGCCGTAGGCGCCGTCGGCGGCGGCGAGTTCGGCTTGTCGGCGTTCTCTGGCGCGGACGTCGACGGCCCCGTCGACGGCGCGGCCTTGTCCGCCTCGGCGTCGGCCGGCGGCCGCGTCGACGCGACGTCGTCGGCCGCCGTCGGCAGCGGCGTCGGCAGCTCCGGCGTCGGCGGCTGCGCGTCGGCCGCCGCCGTCGGCGACGGCGTGCCCTGCGGCACCGTCGCCAAGCCCGCCTCAGGCGCCACCGTCGGCGGCTGCGGGTCCGGCGCCGCCGTCGGCGCGTCGGGCTCGACCGCCGGCATCGTCGGTGGAGGCGAGGCGGCGCTCGGCGGCGTCTCCGGCGGCCGCTTCGCCGCTGGCGTCGACGGGGGCGGCGCATCGGCGGCCGTCGTCGGCGTCGACGGCGCCGCCGGCCAGGTGATGGTGGAGCGCGGCCGGCCTCTCGTCCCGCTGCCGGCGGCGGTTGTCGTCTCCACCTGGCCGTCGGCGGCGGTCGGCTCGGCCAGCGGCAGCGCCGGCGCCTCCGTCGGTCGCTCCCCCCCGTCCCCGCCGGCTCCCCCGGTGGCCTCGGCCGACTGCGTGGCCTGGAAGTCCCCGGGCGGGCTGGTGACCGTCTGCCCCCTGGCGGGATCTTCCGGCGTCGACTGACCCGTCACCTCGGCGTCAGCTGACGGCGTCACCCCCACCGGATCCGGCGTGGTGGTCTCGGCGTCGGCGCCGTTGTCGGCCGCCGCCGCCTCGCCGTCCAGCGCCGCCACCGTCGACGAGGGCAGCTTGACGGTGCGGTACGCCTGCCAGTCGCCGCCCGGGCTGCGGGTGAGCACGGTCAGCAGGTCGCCATCACGACAGTAGCCGCCCGGGCCCTGCGTGGTCACCACACACGGCGCCGACGCCGGTGTTGGCGACAGCGACTCCGGCGTCACCGTCGCCAGCGCCGAGACGGCCGGCGCGGCCGCCGGCGGCGACGTCGGCGCGCCGCCGAGCGCCCATGGCGGTCGCGTGGACGGCTCCAGGCCGGGCGCGTCGGCGTCGGCGTCGGCGTCAGCGTCAGCAGCGGCGTCGGCGGCGGCGGGGGACGTCGTCTGCGCGCCGGCCGCGGCGGGTTTCAGAGAGGCCGAGCTGGGCGGGTCGGAGGCGGCGCGGGTCGGCGAGATGACCCGCGTCCTGGCCGGTCGGCTGCTCACCAGGGCTGAGAGCCGGTCGGCCAAGCGCGTGGCTCCCCGCCGCGTGCCCGCCGGTCGCGGCGACGCCGCCGGCGGCGGCAGGCCGCGCGTCGGCGTCGCCGACGCGAACGTCGCCGTCGGCAGCCGCGGCGGCGGGAACGTCGTGTCGGCCGCCGGCGGCGCCGCCGACGACGCGAAGTAGTATTCAGTGACAGGCGCGCGGTCGACGCTGGTCGACGCACCGGCCGGCGCGCCGCCGGCCGGCCGCGCCGCCGCCGCCGCCGCCGCCGTCGCCGTCGTCGGCGCCGCGTCGGCGGAGTCGCGACTCGGCCAGATGGGCGTCCAGTCCCGGCGGCGCGGCCGCGTCGTCAGCCGCTGGCCGAAGCTGGGGCTGGTCAGCAGCTGGTGCTGCTCCTCGGACAGGAAGCGCCTCGTCAGCTCCGTGCCGGCCAGAGTCGGGTCTGGAGCGGCGACGGAGGTGGCGGAGGCCGTGGAAGCTGTCGGCCGCCGACGTCGGCTCCGTGGAGAGGTCTGGGCCCAGCAGACGGCCAGCACTGCAGCAACATTCACACGGCTGTCACACGCACTGCGACAGGGTACTGCTGGGAACGAGGCCAGCCGTTAGGAGCGCCAGCGTCCAACACCGCTACTTACATCAGCAGCTCAGCACTGACGTAAGCGATACCAGTGCCAGTGTCAGCGACAGTCTGAACTGGTAAACATCTGGTGGGAGTGACTCAATCCTTTCGGGTGCCCCAAACATTCAACGCAGCAGCAGCGGCCTGCGGCTCAGTCCCAGAGTCAGTCGCTCGGGCGCCAGTTTTGTGAGTCCGTGGAAGTAAGAGCGCGCACCGCCGATTTCGGCGTCGAAACGCAGCTGTTCAGACCGGCGACGGCTGCGGCCGCGAACGCGAGCAGACGTCGCAGACGAGACGAGCAGACGAGCAGAACACGAGCAGACGTCGCAGTCACGACCAGTAACGAAAGTTTAAAAAGTAGGACATGCCGCAGGTATCAGGTGTCAGCTTACTGTCCTGACCTTGGGCTTCGGGGGCGCGCAATGTCTGGGTACGGAATCAACACCAGACTTCGTATTCCTACATGGTCACTAATGCCAAGGTCAACGTGCCACCTCTTCCTTTCGTTGCGTCAGCAAAAAACTTCGATCCCTCGGCGAGGACAACTACCAAACAAGCCGAACCTGGCTCGCCACTCCGACCACATCTGATACAAACCAGCGGCGTGGCGGCACAGAGCTGGGCGTAAGCTGGTACGGGCGTCGACGCCACGGACGCGGCGGTTCTCCCCATCGCATGCCACCACAGCCGTGACGGCCGCCGGCACGCATCGCGTGACACCCACTGTACGATTCATCCGCCCCATCGATGTATTGACGACCAGCGTTGTTTTCAGCGAACAAAGTGGCGCGTGTGAAGGACAATGGCGCGCGCCGCAAGTGAGGCGTGTACGCGCGGCTGTACGCGGTGCATCGAGAACAAACAGGCCGGGTGACGGTGACGGAATTCATGTCGACATCAATCAAACACAGCAGGTCCAGTCTCGACGGTGTGCGGTAACATGACGACTAGGCGGGCCCAAAAGTCAACACAGCTGACAGGTTCTGTGGGAAATCCAACGCTCGACACGAAACAGTTTCTGAATGGATGTTTAAGGTGCACAAGACAACCACACGATTCTGATGTCAACTGGTGGTTTCACAGCGATTGTAGTCAGCGTGCCGAAATAGGTATGGTCCTAGAAGGCCCATTCCCGACTAGCTTGCACTTCCCGCAACGACCTTTCTAAATGCAAGCCCAGTGCGACGTCTAACTGTACATTCAAACCATCGACATTCAACATACATGACAATGACTGTGTTTCTAGATGGCCGATCGTGCGTGTAACGTTTGAACTGGGCTTGTCGCGCACTCGGCCGGGTAAAATGTCCGCCTAAAAATCACCACAATGCAATGATTGTGGCGTGCGGGTAGACTGTACCAATACCTGTATATTTTTACGAGGTAACCCTCACGAAAACTGCAATGAGGGAACACATGAGTCACAAATTGGGCCAGGCAGGAAACTACTAGAAGTGAGTTCCTTAAAAGTGCCGACCAGGCAGCTGCAAACTTAAAAAGGGTTTCAATAATTCATCGCGGTGCGTTCCCTCGATTTCACTCGTAACTCAGCCCGAAGGGTGGAACTTCATAAAATAACGGGGATGCGAATTGCATCCCGGTTATGCGTTGCCATTTTGAGGGCAGCTCTTTCCTTATAGCGTCACATGGGCAATGCTACTTCTTCGTCAAAATCGAGGAGCGCGTGCAGCCCCTTTCACATGTTCGTTTCACCCATTCATAACCCTGGTCCTCGACCGCCACCTTCCTCTCTCATCGAATGCGCCCCTCCCCTCCCCCTCGCATCCCCTCTCTCTGGCTCCAGCTACTGCACGGCCAGATGACGTCAGCTGTTTCCGCTGACCTCGAAAAAATTGCGTTTGCCAGAGCGATGACGCCTTTCAACGGCGCCCGATGCCCACTCGGGCACGTATCATGCACAGCTGACATCCGGACGGAGTGGGGCTCATCTTAGCGTGTGCACGATCGAGTGAAGAACTGAGGCAAGCAAATCGCTTTTATCGGCACCCATCGTGGTATGCATGTGCTGGCACACGCGAAAAACGTGATGGATGCAGACCCAGGGGACGGAATCCATAGCATCTCTTTAGGCATAAAACTACGCATTTCGGAAAAACTGCACTTCTCTGCATCAGTCTTCAAAAATGCGCTGGCCAACAAGCTAACCTGAACGGAAAAAGTGGTTGGCGTTCGCACGCAAAGCGCCACGACTACAGCTTCAATCGGCCAACCGGCAGGTGGCCATTGGCCTGCCACACCTGTACCGGGCCTGCGGTTCTCCAACGCCCGATAAAACAGCACGTGCGGCTCAGCAGGGCCCTCCCGCCCGACGTGGAGGATACCCAGCTGCTTGGCCTGTCAGACACTGGCGGCATGGGCAACCAAAGTCTGCTTTAGAGTAAGAAGACTTCTCGAGTATGACGCATTAGTCACTGCCACTCTGACCGAAATAACCCGCCTATTTCCAGTGACACATCCGTGGGCATTAGTCGTCACGTAACGGCTGATGCCTGTGGCACGGCATGGCCCTGTAATACCGGACCTGTAACGTCATGTTGAGGGGCTGTCGGGCAGCTTCGCACGCGCCAACCGCAGACAACGCTAATCTAACCCCGTGACCCGCAGACGGGCGCTACCCTGACCCCGTGACCTCGTCTGGGCGTGCACGGCTTCTCAAAGCGTTGTTTCCCCTCTCAAAAGACTCGGAACAGCAGCCATATGCACGAATGACAAGCGGTCAGCCCAGACGTAATTACACCACGCCCTACATCACAGCAGTCTGAAATCACAAACAGTGTACTGATATACACACTTAATTTGAAGCCGACCAGGCAGCCTTCACCGCCACAGTATAGCCGATTTTATCCGGCACGTGCAGGCGACAACTGGACTGCTCTGGGCTTTTTTTACCCACCTGGCTCGACTCCCGGCAGTCCCCGGAGAAGCGCCGAACTGGGAGCCGACCGGCAGAAAGAAATCGAAACCTGCGCCCATTCCCACGCCACGGTATGGAGGCCACAGCGCCGCGGGCTCTCACAGCACACAGCGCCGCGGGCTGGCCGGCCGGCGGCTCCTCACAGCACACAGCTCCTGGCCGGGCCCACCGCCGTCCACAGGGAGGCGGACCACACAGCGCTGTCCACAGCACACAGCTCCTGGCCGGGCCGACCACCGCACTCAGGGCACACAGCTGCCACACCTTACAGCGCTGTCCACAGCACACAGCTCCTGGCCAGGCCGACCATCGTCCACAGCTGGCGGACCACACAGCGCTGTCCACAGCCTGCACCGGCCCAGGGTTATGCACAGCACGCTAATCAAGTAACGGCATGGGTTGGTGATGTCAGCCATTTGCATGCTGTCGTCTGTCATTACTGATGAAGGCCGAAGCTGCACAGTGCACATGGAGAGGACGCAAACATGCCCGTCGTCTGACTTTCTTGCAATCGATAACGAAGTCAAATGAGTGATGACTTTATATTAAGGGCTTGATACCACCGTATCTGCAACCAGTAAAACAAGTTCTTCCGACAATAAACTCGTTTTTAAATCGGACACTGCTTGACTGGGTATTCCGTGTGCACACAGATGGCTATGCGGACAGATGACGCCACTTTCTCTCTGGACTGATTTTACCACTAGTTATGCCGAAACTGCACGCAGTGAAAACGTTTACTGAGCCGTAAAGCAAAACTCGCCAGCGCTAAATTCGCTAAAAGGAGCACCGTGGGCGGCCATTTTTTTCACATTCCCACGGCATTTGCAGCTGTTCCGGTTTTCGGCGTTACTGTCTGCGCTCGCGTGTGTTACTTAAACATCAGAACTTCACGAGTTCCCAAATATATTAATGGCCAGCCATTGGGCTTGTCAGCTGATCGTCTGAATTAGGCACAAAGTTGCTGTATGCATACAAGCAAGGCTGGACACAAGACGGATCTCCATCACACAAGGGGTGGAACTTTTTCCAAATTCATGGGAATGCAAATGCAATTTTGCACCACATTTTCCATACGCCACATCATGGTCCTAATCGTAATGCCAATTTATTCGTTAATATGGGGATGAACATGCATCCTGTGTTCCATAAAAGTTCCTCCCATGATCTTCGGAGACGCATTTGGAAATGGCTCTCCGGTCCTATGTCACATCTCAATGCGAATATTCCCCACCTTACAGGTGCGTCCTTCCCATAAAGAATGGTGAGTGTCAACGCAACGAGACCTACATCTACGGAAGACCAAACCCACTGTTTTCCTCAATAGTAGGGAACTGCTACTAAATACAAAAGTGGAAAGATCAGCTACGCTTTCTGATTAAACAACGTGAACAACGCATTTACCTAACACACTGCACGGTTCAATGGTGAGTGTCAATGCGAAGAGACCTAAATCTACGGAAAATGAGACCCATTGTTATCCTCAATAGCGGGAAACTGCTACTAAATACAAAAGCGGAAAGATTAGTTTCGCTCTCTGATTAAACAACGTGAACAACGCATGTACCTAATACACTCTGAGTGGCTTAAAAACTGGAAGTTGCGGAAGGTGTCAGGTTTCAGGACAAGCGCATTTTTAAATGCCTGAAAATGCACGGTACACACTGGTTCGTTTTCCAGGCCCTCACTTCTGCAAACAGTATGCAAAAAGGCCGTTGAAGTACGGCAGCCAGAAGAGCGCGGATCAGGAACGTGCAACGCCAGGCTCGCGCCATTAAAACAGAACATGATTCTCGTCCACTGCATTCCGCACCGCGCGGTTCCTTCAGGGCGGAAGAACAAAGAGATGCCACAGGGGTTGATATGTCGAATACTTTCGATCGGTTTAAGCCCAGCCCTGATGACTGACGCGGCTGATGCGCCCGCTGTGTCGCCGGCGGTCAATGGCGAGAAAGTGGCGTACATCCGTCCCACACCGCACGCTGCGCCACTCCTGAAAAAGTCACCGACGGAAGTGGCCAAAGGTGATTCAGCGCCGACCAAACCGGACTCCAGTGAGGGTGGAGGCATTTCCTGAGGCGAGGGTTGGCAACTGCCGTGAATAAGGGCGGTCTCATGTGGAGCTGGGCTGAACGACGTTCCACTGCTTCGAAGGCGCTGATTTGTATGTGAATCGGTTCCCGCCACTGGTTTGATACGGTTCCCAGAATACATGCCTGACCACAACATTAGTTCACGGTGTGCAACGCTCCTCTGGCCATGACTTGTTCGGTGGTGCGGATTTCGGCTGAAACCAAGCCTTTGTTTCCGTGGTCTATTTCACGAGTTCACTGGTCTGCTTTTGTTTCTCTTACAGGCACATGGATTCTTACGTGAATGCCACTAAAATGTGACTGAGGTTCATTTCGCTGCCATAATACGTCGCCGACTTATACCCAATGCATGTAATGGGCTGAATTTCTACTCGGCATTATGAGTTTGTACTTCGATAAGTAGGGTATTCTCGGGGAAAGGCTTTGCTGATATTTCTGTCTAGTGGCTTAGAATATCAATAATTGGGACACGAGAACAGAAAAACGGATGCACGTATCTGGCAAAGACAAAGGACACATTCTTCTTGTTCTAGTTGTCGTCCGCAACCGACAACGGCAAGACGAATACACAGCGTTCAATGCAAACACGGCGGACCAACGCAACAGAAAGCCCAGGACGTCGGCCACCAGACCCGCGGCCGGTTTCGCCGGCACATACCTGCACAGAGGAGGAGGGCGGCGAGCAGGCGGCCACCGGCGGCCATCTTGCACCGGTCGGCCTTCTAGCCGGGAGCCGGACCGGCCGGTCTGGCCCGCAGCGTCTCCGGAGAGCTCCTGCGGCAGAAGGAGGCGGGTCAGCCGGCGCTGAGCGGAGACCGCTGATGACGTCAAGCAGAGACGGCCCGCCGGCGCGGCGGCCGAGCCTCTGACAGAAAGGCTGGGTAGCAGGTGGCCCAGGTTGAAGCGGTCATTGGGGCCGAAGGGAGCATCGCTTTCCGGCCCCAGCCATCGGTACAGCCGACAGAACAACAATAAACGGCCTGCACTAGCCGACAGACAAACAGGCAGAACAAAACAGCTCCAGCAGACCGGCCTGCTGCAGATTTCGGACGTGCTACAAGGTCTTGCGGATATGCAGTTAGAGCGACCTGAAACCTACGACCATTGTTGGAAACCTGGTTTTTCTTCCTGGTGCAGGAGTACAAATTCCCTTTTGGAGTATAAAATGTAAGGCGTTTATGAGAGAAACATGAACTAGTTGTTCTGCAAGCCTATGTGGCCAGCAGGGGCGGATCCGGTGGCTCCATTTGGGGGGGACAAACCAGTTTCCTGGGTCTGTGGTAGGTCAGCGGAATCGTTGACGGGGGGGAGGGAAGGCAGCTGGCCATGGGTTCGGAGTGTACTTCAGCGGCGGAGTATGAATGGTAAACCATAACGGGGGGGGGAGACGCTGGGCAACTTCAAACTTTGGTTGGGTAGGAATACCCCTGTCTGTTGGGGGAGGGGCAAATGGCCATTTAGGAGTACAAAATTTTCCTTGGACTGCAAATTTTCTGGTGCTCCTTGACAACAGAAAACGACGGTTTTTCCATCACTGCCTACGGCCGACAACATATTCAAAGATGGAAGGGAAACGGCATATCGACGCACAAACCTCGGCACCGCAGCCCTTATTTAACCACAAGCCACACTAACCACGCTGCGCTCCTCGAACTGCGCCGTGCCAGGCCGGTCACACTGAAGTAACCCAGCTCGGCACTTAAGTCGGTCACCCGCACCGCCTCGGGGCGTCGGATGTCCAGGTGCGTCAGGCGGAAACGCCCCGGGCCGGACGAGATCCGAGCAGGACAAGCGCTGACGGTGCGGGGCCTGTCGCTGGTGACTCATGCCTCATCCGTGCCACACCGGGTCACTGGGTGGCGGGAGCGGTATCCGCCCGGATCCGGCCGAGATCCGCCGGCGGATCCTCCCGGACCCGGCCGCATTCCAGCCGGAACCACTTTCCACCCGGTAGCGAGTCACGTGGTCGCGGCTCGGTGCGGGGACGCGGAGCACGTGACGTCTGGCGAGTATCTCCCGAGTGGAGGTGCCTCGCGTCGCCCTCTCGCCGCTGCAGAGACCGCAGTAGCCGTCTCCTGTCTCGCGGTCAGCGCCGCTCGCTCGCCGCGAGTTCCCTTTCAGCGCCGGGTCAGAGGTCGGAGGTCGACCCGCCGCGGCCGCGTCGCTTTCGTCGGCGCGCGCTGATGGAGCGCCGTTTTCGTTCATTCATAAGACGGCGCGGCGTTTCCCGACGCGCCGCCGTCCGGACAGGCCGGCGACTCGGACAGGCTGCCATTACACCGCCGCCGATGACCGATCGGCGCCGGACCAGGTCTATTCCGGTCCTCGCTGCGCCTGGTGAGACGGTATGCTCGATGCGCCGCGCTCGGTTTACACGGACGCGACGGCGCGGGCGCGCCGAGCTGCTCGGCTGCGATCTAACGGGACCCCTGCTCCGGCTCGGCGCCGGTCCTGGCCGGCACTAGCGGACCTCCCGTTACGTGGCCGGCAGGCCAGGGGCGGCCGGCCGCGCGGCGGCCAGCGGCGCGTAGTCGGCGCAACGTGGCGCAGCGCGGGGCAGGGCAGGTGTCAATCGACGCAAAAGGTCGCGCGTGTCTACGGCCGTCGTTGTCGGCGGGTCTCTGCCCTCCGTGACGTAATGCCAGCCGGCAGCGGCACAGGCAGGCTGACGGTGGAGCGGCGGACGGTAGCAGCCGCGGGGTGTTCGTCCAGATGCTGTATTTGATACGACGTTCCAGCTGCGCCGATTACGTTCGGCAGGACGCATTGGCGAGGCTACTAGGTTCATTTTAGCTTCTCGCCAAAACAGTGGAACTTTTCCAGGATTGTTGGAACCGGGGGGGGGGGGCACTGCCCCCCACTTTGGACAACATTTAGCATTAAGCCCTTACGGCGTTGCATGGAAGGACATGGGGTAAAAATCACGTCTGCTCCTTCCCCTCTCTCTTTCCCTCTCCACAGAGGCTCCACCGCTCCTGAGCTCTTCAGTTATAAATGTTTTGTTTGCCGTGTGAACTTTCCGTTTTCCACTCCTAGTTTCCACCTCCCCTCCCGATCCGTCAAAAGCCAACGCCCTCCAAAACGGGTCAATTTGGGCGATGGCCCCACGCACCTGCTGCTACCCCACCGTCCCCGCCCACGGTGCCGATGGGTGACTGCCGCCCCCCCCCGCCCACGGTCACAGTAGACCGAACAATGCGTATCTCGCCCCGGGCGGCCGCCCACACGACAGGGTCCACCGGTCTTCGGGGAGGGGGCGGGGCCTGCACAGATGAAGATAATCATGGACCCGACATCATCTGGTGTTTTACAGACGATAGGGCCATGGGTGAATCCACGTAGGTACATCCCAGGAACTGGGGGGGGGGGACAAACCAGAATCTGGGGAATAACCTGGCCCAAACCATATTTGTCACCGGGGAATGGCGACAAACATTCACTTTCCGAACAAAACTGGGGGAAAGGCAACAGCCCATTTTCCCAAACTGGAGGGAACATGTTCACCCTCCCCCGTCGTCACACCCATGGATGAGGCCTTCTGGCATTTATGAGGCTGCACGGTGCTTTTTACTCAGGGATAAAATAATACTCTGTGTTTCAGATGTTATCTCTTGGTCCCCGAGTTTTTGTCCTGGAAAGAAAGAAAAAAAAACATCCCGGCAGCAAGCAATTAAAATACAAGATCCGAGAATCTTGTCCGACACGTCGTATAGAAGCAGGAAAATAATCCTTCCCTTTCGACGCACTCCCTTCGCTACATCGACATTTTTTAAAAGTCAATATACAAACCCTTCGTCCATCCCGTTTCCAAACCAAAAGAACTGCGTAAATCGCAGAAACCATCTGCGTGTTCAGTGTCAAGGGCAACAGTCGCATAACGTCCTCTTCCTGTGCGCGGCGCTCGGCGGGCCACATAAGAAGTCGTTTGCCCGGCGAGCTTTGCACCTAGCGTAATCCGGCTCACGCGACCAAAAGAAGTCCACGACAAACAACAACCCGGCATCCGAGGTATTCACCGCGTGCACCGAGTGCACGCTTGTCTGCGCGCTGCACGGCGCACCGTGCCAGCCAAAGCCTGCACTGTGCATAACACTTAAAGCCAAACCCCGCTGACGGCCCTGAGTGGGCTCTGAGTGGGCTCCGAGAAGGCTCTGAACCAGAGGTCGGTACTCCCCCCGTTCAGCAGACGAACATCCACGCCGCCCTGAGCGCCTGTCCTCGCATCCACCAGAAGAAACTTACACCTTACCACTGATCCTTCCACCCGCCGTAAGGTCAGGATTCTGCTACTTTGGCGATGGCACTGTTATTTTCTATTCGTGAAATCTACAATCGAACATGCTTCCTAGAATTCGTCTATTGCATTTTGCTCTTCAGCTGCTTACGACAAAATTCAGGTGTTATTTCCCCAATTGGTGCTATTCCAAACCCAAGCGTGTTTGAGTCCTTTCTCTGATGTCTAGAGATTCGCACGTGGCACAGGTCCTTCCACACGCCGTCAGTGCCGCGCGCCGCTCAGATGGCCACCGTCTCCGCTGTCTGCCGCCGGCCAGCCCAGCTGGGACCGGACGGCGCGTTGAACCCGCCGCAAAAACCGGCCACACATACCTCTGGCTTTCCCATCCGCCAGCGCGATCCCGCGCCGCCGCCGGGCACCGCCTTAAAAACGCCGCCCCGCGAGCACGAGACGAACGCGACGGCAGAATCTGCGCCGCCGCTGGGCACGGCCTTAAAAACACCGCCCCGCGAGCGCGAGACGAACGTGACGGCAGAATCCGCGTCGCCGCTGGACACCGCCTTAAAAACGCCGCCCCGCGAGCACGAGACGAACGCGACGGCAGAATCCGCGCCGCCGCTGGACACCGCCTTAAAAACGCCGTCCCGCGAGCTTGAGACGAACGCGACGGCAGAATCCGCGCCGAGCCGGGTCTGCCGGGCCGGGCGAGGCCGACAGCGTTACCCGCCGCCTCCGCGGCAACGCTAACCGCCACCGCGCGGCCCCAATTTCACTTTCCGTGCACGGCAGATCGGTTCGGCTACGGCCCACGGAGCCGAGAGAAACGAGAACAGCGGCGAGGCGCCACACTTTGCCGCGCCCTGGGGCCCAGTCCAGTTCTCAGACCCACACCCTGAGGACAGCGGAGCGGCCGGCGGCTCAGCCATAACCGGGGCGGTGGCCGGCCGCCGGGGCGGCGATAACAGGACACCCGCTCATTACACTTACATTTGTTACGTATTCTTTATTGTGACGTGACTGTTTTTATTTCCGGCAATAGAATTAACAACCAACGGTTTTTGGTACCATCTTTAGAATTAGAATTCTTCAGCGACTGCTCGTTTCTTTGCCCCCCCCCCCTCCTTGCTATTGACAACCAGACATCTATGAGCTGGTCCAAAGCAACGTTTTGGCTTTAACGACAACGAAATGAAGTCACTCTATCCCCAGAAAATGGCCGCAAGGCCAGCCTGTTGAAAGACGGCATCGCCGGCAGTTTTTTTGCGGCGGCCGCCGGCGTCCGGCTGACTTTTCTGCCGGCTGACCGGCCGCCGCCACAGAGCACGGAGCACTGAGCACACGGCGATCCCGCCGGCACGGCCCGGCCGGCCAGAGAGTGGGAGCAGCCGAGAATGGCGGAAACAAGCCGCTGCACGACGGCAGCAAGAACGTAGTCGACGTGGGGAAGGGGCCATGCCCCTTGGAATGAACAATTTAACGTTTCTTTAGGCACCGGAAATGAAAATAAATAAGACTTTCCGGAGCCTGAGAATAAAGTGGCCAAAATCCGAGGTACGTCCTGCCCTTCTCCCTGGCGTGCTCCGTCCCAGAGCGGTACCCATGGAGTGACTCACGGACGCAGGGGCGCAGTCACGATTTTCTTACGGGGGGCCCAGAGCAGTTTGAACTGAAACTTTACGGAAACCGCCTGCTGGGAAAACGATGTGCAATGGTTTTCACGACAAAAATCGCGGGCCTATGAGGGGGCGGCCCCCCTTTGCCCCTTTGACTGCGTCATTGCACGGACGCAAAGGAGACCGGTCCAGAGTTTTGGATGTTCAGTAAACATTCGCACATTTGTAGCACCTATGTCACCTGGGACCCCAGCGGACCCCCACAGGGTCCTGCTTCCCCTCAGCCAAAATTAGCTGCGCGGTTTAGTATTAATTCTCGTCAACAGACGTTGATCCCCACCATAGCTGTCCTCTGTCCCCAAGGTGGGGCCCGGGCTGCACCAGTGCTGCAAGCATTTCAATATGGCGCCGATGGGAATTGGCTGGGCAGAAACGGCCGAAAACCTGCAGTCAATCATCTTGCTCAAACACCACCCGTCGGTCTGCCGTCCGACGGCTGGGCGTCGTCCGTCGGCGACATCCGTCGGCGCCGTCTGCCGCACTGTCTCTGGCCGCCGCCGTCAGCCAGCTGCCGCCTCGTCGCCGGTTTGTGGGCCACTGGCGCCGGCCGAGAGCGGCTTAAAGCCAGCTGACTGGCCACCGCTCCCACGGCCAAAGTCAGGGGTCACGGATAGCGTGAATGATGAGAGGTTTCTCCCGGTTTCTTCGCTGCGATGGGGTTTCGTGGTCCGAGACTGGCTCCCGTGTGTTCAGAGGCTGGCTCCCGTGTGTTCAGTCTGCGCAAGCCGTTTCTTAAAGATTTGAAGATTCACCAAGGCTCTGTTTTTGCTACTGCTGGATGCACTGACATTGATTAGCCTAAATGGATAAAGCTGCGACGATGTGTTTTAGCAAAAGTTTAGTCGTGCTTTGTTGAGAGAAATCCGTTCTTCAGATCCAAGACTTCATACTCAAGACAAGACAATGCCTGTGTCACTTCACAATTCCCCGTGCCTCTTCAGGGAGAGGCACGGGGAAACAACACCTTACAAACACATCCCCCGAGCCTATTAACGGCGCAGAGCCTACGCCACTTCAGTCTTTCAAAGCTAATAATCTCCATGCATCGGCATGTAGGATGTAGCGTTTTAAACTTAGTTGGGCCAGACCCGTTATATTCCAAACTTCGTAGGGTTTCCATCCCACCTGCACTATGGGCAAACCCCTGTGCATCGTGGTCCAGTTTTGGGCGTCGTGTGAGGTACGTGCTTTAGCGGCAAAAATCAATCAATATATATTAATTGGGGAAAATATTTCAAAACACGAAAGCAAAGTTCCACTCTGGCCAGGTTGAAGAACAGGACGCTGAAACGGAGAAGACTATTTTCTGTTCCCTGATGTGCAAAGTTTCCACTCAATACACAGATCTTTATACATCAGTGCCAGTATGATGTTGGATTTGCTTTACGTGGAACACCACGGAAATGTAGCATCAATCACGCAAAGTTTTGTCCACGTTCGCAGGCTGGGGGTACCGGGTATTGCACGACATCGCCAAAACCATAATCAGCTGGAAATTAACCACCACTGCCATTTTTTTATGGTGGCTGCAAACCCTGCAAGGAAATCTACAAAACTATCTGAGATAGGAATGTCCTGGCCAGAGTTCGTGACCTGAATAGCACGAGTTTTCCGAATTATTTTCCTCGAGGAGAGATAAGTTTCCGGCAATGATAAGTGACAGTGATAACATACCTTGCATCAACCAAGCATTGCGTTACTCTTTGCCGCTGAGAATAAACCCAATGCACAGACTCACATTGTATTAATGAAGTGCAGAGTGTGGGCATCGCGAAGCAAGCAAACGAACACTACCAGTACCGCGTACAGAAGATTACAACTCAGCCGACACACCCCACCGTCCACCAACCGTTGCCTTCGGCTAATTTCGAGCCCAAACCCTACCATCACGACTTCGCCGTAATCCGCGGTCGGTACTTATCGCCTGAGCTCGAGCTGAGCGCTGCAAGCGCGCCGAGGTATGTCCCCTGACCTCGACGGACGCCCCCAACCGGCACCAGCGCCCCTTCCCCTCCACGGCCGCCCTTCTCCTCCACATCGTCCTACGGTCCCGGCAAACAGGAGGGGAGACAGCAGCGGGCCGCCGGAGACGGGCTCGGGAGGGGGCCGAGTCTCACGGAGACAAACGCGCCGCTCAGACGTTCGCCGGACCTGGGAGCTCGGCTCGATCAAGGCCGCACCGAGCGGCGCACGCCATGACAACCGGTGACGTCAGACCTTTGTCTGAGGGAAAACCGGCGCCCGGCAGCAATGTCCGCTGCGGGGTCGAGCTGCCTGTCGGAGTCCGGTCACCGCTGACGGACGGACCGGCGTGGTCTGACCTTATTCCTGCGGAGAAACTCGTCAGCCGCCGCCGACCGGCCGGCCGGACCGTTCGGACCGCGCGCCAGCAGCGGCCGCTTACCTGCTCCTGTTGACTCCCGACAAACGGCGGCCGCCTCCGGCAGCTCCGCTCTCCTCTCGCCGACGAGCCGCCAGTCGCCAAAACCACACTACCGTCCGACGCCCGCCGGCGCGCGACGCTGCAGATACGCAGTTTTCGCGGACACCAGCGCGGCAGCGGAGACTTCGACGCACCGCCGGCCACCAGCCCTGACTGGCCGCGCCGCCGCCGGGCCCGTAGGCAGCCGGTCGGCCGTGACGCCAGCTGCCGGAACGCGCTACAGGTGGCAGCACGGTCGCCGACGCTGACTCACCGTGTCGTGACGTCACGGCCCGGGGCGGCGGCGGAAACGGAGGGAGTCGCGCCCCCATGTACAGGCCAGCGAACACCGGCACTGTGTCAGAGCCAGCAGCGTAGCCAGGGGACCGGCTGCAAAGTCCATGGTCTCGGAAGAATTACTTTTCGTTGTCTGACTATTAATTGATTTGATTTAATTAATTTGTCTTTAATTGCCACCTGTTATCAATTAACGAATTTTTAACGGCTGACCTCTTGAGCCCACTTAATAAAAATTCTGGGAAAGTCACTACTCGGGGCAGATGCTTCCCACTGAGTTCCCTGCTGCCAGCCAACAGCGTGTCCATTCTTCGTTTGTCCAGACCGACAGAAAGCGCAGGTTTCCATGACACAGGCTCAAAAAACGGCTACAACGATGCCGTATACATCTTGTGAAACATGATGAACGCCCAGACCTTCCCTGTGCTTCGGACGTCATGGCTGACAACACAGCGCCCTTCGAATTTACCTACATCCGCTTGCACATTTCACTGGTCTTTAGACTACAACTGCTACGAGAAACTACGACGCATAGAACTTCAGCAGTTACAAACGGCAAACCCGAGAAGAAAAAACCCCGCAAAAGCGGTGTGTTCGAGTGAAGCAACGATCTGCCCAGTTCTTACCAGGAATCTCGGATAAGGTACACCGGATTTGGCGGAGCCCAGCGGCTGAACATCCCGGACAACGGTACCGGACCGGGGCCCCCGACAGGGGGACGGACAGCGGGCCGGACAGCAGTCCCGGACAACGGACCGGACAGCGGGCCCGGACCAGGGCACCGGACAGCAGCCACAGCAACACCGGACAGCGACGCCGGACAGTGGCACCGGACAGCGACACCGGACAGCGGCCCGGACAACGACACCGGACAGCGGCCCGGACAGCGACACCGCCGCCGGTCGTCACGGCGGGCCGCCGGCGGGCGGCGCGTGACGCGCGCTGCGTGACGGCGGCGTCGTCACGCCGCCCATTCCCGACGGCAGGCTCAGTTACGGGGCGTCGCCTGTGACTGCCACCGACCTCCGCCTCCGGACACCGTATCCAGGCAGGGCGGAACACGGGAGACCCACGGACAGCGAGTCCAGGCAGGGCGGACAACGTGCCGGCAGGGCTGTTTTCAGCCCTGTCCTGCCTGCCCTGCCTGCCCGCAGCCACTCCTGCCAACGGCTTCAACGAATAGATGTAAACAAAATGCTCAACCTAAAACTATTCGTTCGTGAGAATAAAACATTTCTCCTGACGCGGAAACGTAAAGATCGCAATGGCCTCCCTCCCGAACTGTCCCAAGGTTTATGACTTCAAACCGTGACAGCGTTTGCCGAATGGCCCGGGAACTCAGCCTGTCTGTTTCAACACAGGCGTCTGGCCTTGCCGACAAGATACGGGACCCAAATCGAGCCGAAATGACGCCGAGACCAAGCAGAATCGACACGGGACCAAGCAGAAATGCCGCGTCACTACAGCCGAGTCATGTCGATCCGTAATGACGCTCATATTGTCACAAAGAAGACTCTGTCATGTGCCAGCGTTTGTTTCACGCGTTTCCAAAATTTCTCCGTGGCTTTCTTGAACGTTTCGCGCTCAACAGAACCATCAGTTGCCAGCATTTTCGCCAGCAAGTCATGAAAGCATACAATACACACACCGGTGCGCAAACGGAAGTCGCAGAAGCTGAAGATAATCTGGGCTGGCAATATTTGTGCTATCACTTTGTTTGCGTTAACATTTGTACTAAGCGGTTTAGACAACTGTTTAAATCATGAGTTTTTTAACGCACGGTGTTATACAGCAGAATAGGCACTGCAAGAGCGGAAATAATCGGCTATCTTGCTATGAGCGATTGCTTTCAAAGTGATTCAAAACGGCACTTTCGACTTTTTACTAGAAATCTCAGTGCTCATCCTACAACCTCCTCCCCCACCATACACACACACCTTTACATACTCGCATCCTCTTGCCACATTATTTCACCTAAGTTCCGTGCGAAACGCTGAACAAAACAAGCCTAGCGTTACGTAACTGCACGAATTACTTATCTCGAGCATCGCATCAGAGAACAATGGCCGTGGACCGTACCCAACCAGCCACCGTTGCAGTCACACCTCTCGGGCGCAGCCATCAGTCGGCGCCACCGTTCCACGGTCTGAGCAGTGGCATCGACCGAGCCAGGCACGGCGCCACTCACGCCCGCGGATCCTCGGACAGGGGACGAGTTTTCGCCCGCGCCGCGCCGCGCCGCGCCCAGGGGCGGTAACACGAGACCAACAGGTCGGGAGGTCCGCCTGATCGGAACACCCAGACGGCGATATTGTCTGGCCGTCCAGAACCAACGTCGGGCGCCTGGAGACTCAGCTGACGTGTACACAGCAGGCAGTGTTACAGGAGACGCCACGTTCCGTCGACTCTGCAGTAAGAAACGTCACGTCACGTCTACGCCGGAAAACCAGAGGCGCCACGTTACGCCCGCAGTGGGCGACGGAAGACGTCACGTTATGCTGACGGTCCTGAGAAGGCGCTCGGTGGTCACGGCGTGGTTCGAATCCTCAACACGGAATCTCGTAAGCGGAGGAGAAACCTCGGCAAGTCGTCGTGTTCTCTGCTTCTCAGGGGACTTCGTCTCTCGTGCTCGGCCCTCAGAAATGAACCATCTGAAGACGAGATTCTGCCGCCGGCACCCAACGATTCCGTCATCCCCAGCCAATACCTAGGCTGGGTTCCCTCCGACCGACTTCATAAAGCCGCCCTCCTGCGGGGGACGATCGATAATCGGACTCTGGCAGCGCCCGTACCTGAGCGCCACACCCCACCAGTGACGGAGTGTGGCGGCACCGCTGGCAGGCGTCTGCGGTGGTGGCCATTTCAAGTCGCAGCATCGGCGGGACACGTCTGGAGCGGAAACGTAGTAAACGAGAGAAGAATTCGTCAGGCGAAGGACAAAACGACGACTTCGAGCCTTCAAAAGTCGGTGGAGAGCACAAGGGCACCTCGCCAACATTGTAAACTTGACCCGCGTAACGCCCGCACGACGGCCTTCGACTGTCTGGACTTTGAAAGACTAGACAGCCTTCAGCTCCGGACCCAGATGGTAGTAAACACAAGGAGACGAAGCTGTGAATAGAGCCGCGTTTCTCGAGAAAACTGGAGCACAACAGGCCACGCCGCCCACCGCGCCACGGTTCACGGAGCATCTGAAAGGCTTCCGACCGAGGCGTAAGAGCCGGGCGTGTGCCGACTGCTGAGTGAAAGCAGACCCCGACTCGCAGTCACGGGGCGGGGTGGGATGCGCCGCGCCACCCTCTGGTTGACTGGTCCCAGGCCCGCTCAGCACGGACGCAGACGAGCGTCGGCCGCAGACCTGATGCCAGATCGGTGAAACCCTGCATTCCGGAGCCGTCCAAGCAGATCGGATTGGACAATCGGGGGCAAACAAATCCCTCGTGACCATCATAACGAAATGATCTCCCGGCGATGCGCCGTCTTCTTTCCCAGCCGACCAAGACTTTCCGCTAGCTGAAAAGACCTGCATATACGGAACCCTGAGTCCCCCATGCCCAATGAGCGATCACAGCCACCTCGATGTCATGACAATTAAAACTCCAACCCTAACAATCACCAGGCATCTGAAGCATCCCGCCATGTTCATCACCACGTCCAAGCCGCGGCGGTCGTGACCTTTGCCGCCATGACCCCGATGACCCCGTTCACCAAGCCATACGACCGCCACCTGGTCCCCGCTGTCTGCAAGCCTGTTGGCTGGCTTCCCATGCGGTGCCGCTCCACGTGCGCACCCACGTGACCCTGACCTCTGACCTCGCAATGATGATTTCCCGCACGCGCGCCGCCCGACGCTGGCCGCGGGCGGCGCCGACGCCGGCTCAGCTGGCGCAAAAACGCCGCCAGACGGAGAACAGTCTCCCAGCATTTTGGCGCGCCCCCCTCACCGCCGCACCCAGCGTTGGCGGGATTTTGAGCGTGGGACAGGACGCCGCCCGCGCTGGCTAATGCAGCCATACCGCGTCCGGATGGCTGCGCTCTTGGTGGGACAGGCAGCGGGAAAATCCGACCCGTAAGCCGCATCGCCTGTCAGCTGGACGGTTCTGTTTTTGTGCGCAGTTGGACGGCACACTGGAACAATCGGTTAAATCTTCGCAAGTCCTTTGAGTTGCGTAACAACGACCGTCGATCTCCACAAACATGTCAGGAACGGGACACGATTTGTTAGGGCTTGGGAGACTGCAAGCTTTCAAGCACATCTCTGAAACTGCAGAAACACGGCCGCATCACAATTTCCGAGCCTGGATCACAAACGCCAATCCAACATTCCGAACAATGCCAGGCGTGTGGCGAGATTTCGTTCGTCACATTTGTCCCAATCTACCTCCAGCGGCTCCCCGCCGGGCGGACTGGCCCACCAATAACCTTGAACCGCCACCCTGTGCGTGTGTGGGGGGGGAGGCGGAGGTCGGGCTGACGTCGCCCCCGGACAGGCCCGTCGCCCTCCGGAAGCGTGTAGCTATCCTCCAGCGCTAAATACGGCGGGTTCCGGGGTAACCCGGAAACAAGCGGCCTGCCCGCGAGGCGAGTACGGAAGCGCAGCGGCCGGCGACCACCGTGTGGCAGAAACAGAACAGAAACAGTGCCCCGTCACCTCCCGTCTGGTGTAAACAGAAGCGACCACTGCCTGGTCTTCCTTGTACAAATAAATGCGATATGTCCTGGTTTTCCGTGCCAACACCGACGGAAGATATCCTGCCAGTGCTTCTTTTCTCGCCAGCTCCGCGAGGAGTGAGATGTTTTGGAAATAGCTGTGATCATGGTGACGGATTGCGGTGAGGTTTTCAGTCTGGTCAAGTCGGTCATGGGAAGGAGTTTCGGGTATCTCGGGACACCGGCACGATAGTTTGGTGTTTCTGCTCAGACTTGTCTTAATGAATGCACCACGGCGAAATTCTGCACCTCCATCTCATGGAGGTCCATGGCACCGTGCGCTAAACGGTGCACATGACACCGCAATACCGACACGATCCGCAACAGGACTGTCGGTTGTCAAAATTATCTACATCCTTTTTAACTGCATGCGCCATTTCGTGTTTCACCCTTTCACTCCGGTCGTTGGACTGGAGACTGTCGCTGCCGAGAACCGAACCTAAGACCATACAACCACGACAAGGGCGCACCGACTGCAGCCATCACATGGCACCTCGTGCACACCCAGGTAACGGAAACTCACGCAGCCAACGCCATTCCAGGCACCAGTCAGTTTGCAGGCCGAACACAATGGGGTTCACAGGCCGTACACAACGGATCTTCAGAAGCTCCTACCACAGAGTAGTACCAAGAGTCCTCCGGCGTTCGTCCGTACACGGAATTCCTGTCTGACGGAATCTTATCGGCGACAGACGCACGCTAAACAAACTCTAGCCGCTTTAGCGATAAGGAGGAATTCTACGATGTTTGTCTCAAAGCTGTTTGCAGAAGAGAGCAGCGGGACAGAACCGACAACATAACGCACAAAACAAAAGGAACAAAGATATGTGGCTACCGAGGCAAAATGGATTTCACTCCAGCGTTTGCCGTCAGCTCACCTCTACGTTCCACCCTCTGTTTGGCGTGAAAACGCGGAGAATGCACAGTCAGTCTGTAAAGACGCCCGTAATGCTTCTCGTTTCTGGGCCAATAAAGTCCCAATGGACGGCTTTTGGTCGTCGCTAACGGTCGACACAAGCCATCAGATGGTCCCGTTTGATAAAAACAATCTTCTCCGTTAGTCGCGGCCTCGGCTTCTGACCAGTCGGGTGCGTAAGCAGCAGACTGTGGTGCGACCGCGCTTCGCTCTACGGAAGCATATGTGACGACTATCACTGTAGACTGCGTACCCCATCCCTTCGGCCCGAGGCTCAAGGAAAACATGATGGGACGGTGGGTTGGTGTTTTTGGGTGCAGCAAAGTCGTCTCCCACATTCAAAGTTGCCAGAGAGAGAAACATAATGAATGTGACGCTCTCACCGACAACGTAATCGTTCAATGGACATGAGTAAGATAGTCTAAAAATGTCACCTGAATGAGATAAAGCCGCGTTGTGTCGTTGGCTTTACCAGATGCCAAACGCCAGGAATTCCCAGACGTGGCAACGCATAAAGCAAGCCGTTCCGAACGGACTCACCGCATCAAGGTCTCCAAACGGCTGACAGCAAACAGCTCAGGTCCGTCAACAGCCTGCTCTTTGTTCGAAAGCGACAGCGCTAAGTGGCTCCGCTATAAGCCTGAGCGTGTTTTCGCTCTCAGTTTACGGCGTGATCCCCCGGGGGAGACTAAACGGAAGGAGCGGACATTCCCGCTCATTGTTCACGCACTTTCACGCAGAGCGCGGACAGGTCTCCGCCGATCGGGGAAAGTGAGGACGGTGGAAAACTGGTCTGACCTCACCGGCTCAGCCTGGCTCTTTTGCAGCTGCCCAGGGTAGTACAAATTCCGCTTAACGCGGCCATACCAGTCGACCCTGCAAACGCAACGTTACCGTGACAAAGCCAGTCCATAAAACTGTTGTGACGTTCAAAAGGGCGGACCAATGCGTATTACTGCGCATGAATACTGACCGATTTATCATAAAACCATCGATGCCGAAATGAAGCAGTGAGAAATGCCCCACATTTTTGTATTCTTTAAGCATAGCCCGATTTTGCACGGAAAGACTCCCTCTTGAAAAATGTCTTTGCTTATCGCCTCCTTTTCGACGGTCATGCACGAGCGCTTCGGAGCTAACTGACGCCGGCCACGCAGTTTGAGGAGGGGGTTTCTCCAATTTGATTCCTTCACCGATGTAAGTGAATCAAATTGGACTACACAGCCGGATTTATAATTTACATGCAACTGCTGAGACACATCTGAAAATGCTGCATAAAACATGCCAAAACTGTGATGGAAGCTGAGAGGCAAAAACAAAACCGAGTGAACTTTGAAGTACAACAAACCAATGTGCTTGCACGGAAAGAAAATGACCAGTTCATCACCCTCAGAATCGCTAACATTTCGCTATCCATACACGTGAATTAGCATAGGAAAAATACGACGTCCTGTTTGCATCACAAGTCACTGCTCCACTCAATTCCAATCAAATTCTTGTCTTACTTGAAAATGAAAGAAGAAAGAGAGATTATGGAGAGTAAGACGAAATAATATTTATAAAACGATGAAAACAGATGCGTAAAACACTGCCGAGCTTATCTCTGCCTTTTCATACGATGTAAAACGAAAGATAAAGTACTTTGTTTTTGTATTTGTCTTTGTCTTAGAAATAACAAAAAGCCTATAAAATGTTTATTGCATGCAAACATTTAACTATCCGTTTGTTTATTTACAGAGCGCCAGGTGCCCGAACACAGTTGGCCGGCCAGGCTGTGTTCACAACAGCCTAGCCAACACTACGTACCTGTCCCAGCCATGAGGGTAGATAGGTTACCTTAACGACGAGTCAACAGAGCCCGGCACGCCCCAGGCCATCGACCGTCCGGCGCGCCCGGTGTCCGCGGTCACATCACCACACCGACAGTCCCCCTCAACTCGACCAGGGTCGGCGACCGCAGGCAGGACGGCTCACACAGACAGACGTGAAGCCACACGGGACTGACGAGCGGAGCGCACCGACGGCAGTTCTGGCGTTCTGTTCGTCGTGCCAGAAGGCAACGCACCAGTTCTGCAGCTGGCATGTGCCCTCCTGGTACGACGCGGTGTTTTTAGAGTGGTGCCGGGAAAGATCCAGTGTTTTTAGAATGCTCCGACTGCTGGGCCATTTAGGCGGAGGACAACCTCCTCAATGGCGACGAATACCGATGATACTTTGATGTCCGCAGGAGCTTTCGCGTACCGGGCGGCGACCGCGTGGAACCGCCTGCCTCCGTCTGCCACCTCAGCATCATCTTTTTTTATATCCAAACTTTAAGTTAAGTCGTCTGCTAAGTCTTTATCTGATAAGTTTTATGTTCACCACGTGTCATGTTTTGATCGTCTTTTATGTGAACAAATGTAGGCATGATCGTGTTACATTTTTGCGCGTCTTACTGCCATTGACATAAACATCCGTAATCGCTGCTTTCGGCGGGAGGATGTTCAAGTACACAAACTGAAACCGAAACTGAAACTGATGCGTCCACGGCGGCACACCAATGAGAAACCAGCACAGCGCTCGTCGTCTCGCTCTGTGACGCGCAGGGGCTGCCCCTTCCATGCTCTCCTCCCCTCCTCCTCCTCCGTTCAGGCCTTGGCGTTTGGCGCAATCCACCACGCTGCCGATAAATGACAAAAAAATGTCGATCCGATTCAGGTCGCGTGGCGTCCAATGTCCGAGGACGAGGCGGCCAGGGAACGTCTGCCCGTCACACGGAACTGAAGCCGTCCAATCGCGCTGTGAATGAATCACATTCACCTCAGGCTGTTACGGAAACCGCACATAGCACCGGTACACGCTCACCCTGGACCCACGACTGAACTGAGCGCACAAGGTGCTCTCCCATCTGCCGCGCATCTCTGCACCGTTCGGTTCAGCAGTCCAAAGCACTCATAACCTGACCGTTCATCAGCGTACCTCGCGTTCAGCACCTGTCCCCGAGTCATCAGGCGTCCATTGAAGCCGCATCCAACGGGCGTCGGTCCTTCCTCTGGAGCCCGCTGAGCAGCGCCAGCCCGCCGCGTGACGGTCCGACGGTCGTTATGGGCCAAACGGTCGGGCGTTCGCCGGCGAGAGGAGCACAATGCCGACTCATGGGTGTAACGGTGGCGGCGTCTTCCGACGGCGGCTGGTGTCACGCCGCCGGACGCCTTTGTTCCCGGTCATTCACACGTGTGAATGCGTAAGTGCCGGAAGTGTTCCGCCCCCGTGCCGGAACAGCGCTGTGGCGGGTGAAGGTGTTGCCGGGCGACCGATGGGGCAGGACCTGGCGCACCGGCCGCCGGCCGAGGGTTGGATTTGCGGTGGTGAGGGTGGGGAACAGATATCCGATGACGCGATGGGCTACTGTCCATCACGGTGGCGTGGTATCCAGCCGGCAGACGTCATGGCAGGTGTCTTGGGACGCTGGATGACAAATGACAACAACGGAAGAATGAAAAATGTGGCGACATTTGAGAGAAATCGGCTTGTACGTGAAATACGCAGTGTCATGCGATGTGCATTGTGACAAGACAATCAAAGAAAGAGCAGCACATGGTGAGCGACAGATAAAAGGAGACATTATTTACACTGTCATGCATCTCTTCCGAGCCAACAAACAAACAAAGCCAAGAAAAAAACAAACAAACAACATCATCCGTTGTCCGCTAAGACGTGGTCAGGAGAAAAGAGCTTTAATTTTGTTTTCGGTATCATGAATATCTACCAGTACACTTGGACGTCCTTCAACCAATGTATCTGCTGTTTTGCAGGAATTATTTCTAGAACATTGTCGTTCCATTCGTACTCGTTTTGAGTGTCGGCATTTTTGAAGGCTAGGAGTTTAGTAGTCGACAGAACACACCTACACACCGACGGATCATGTCAGTTTCCAACTTCGCCATTATCTTTGGTCCATTTTCGGCGTCTGACAGGAAAGCTCATCACTAAATACTCCAAAGGAAGCACAGTACTTGAGTGTTGATGAATAGTGCGTATGATGCTCCTCATACGCCTGGGGACCCTTGTGGGCTGCGTCGAGAGAGGAAGCCACGTGAAGACTGCTGCAGGATCCGAACCAGCCAACAACATTTCCCCGAGCGATCAGTGGGCAGCTCCCCGAAGCTATAATCCCAACAGTGGTCCACGACTGAACCGTCACCACGAGACAGTGATGCCTGCCGGAGTTCCCGGCGTCCGCTGGCCGGCCTCATTCGTGCACCATCGGCCGCAGCTGGACGCTGAGAGGCCCGGTTCGGGCCCGGTGGTCCCGGTCGCGGACGGAGATCGTGCCGCCATCACGGCTGACGGCGTCCAGAGCAAGCGGCGTAACAGCTGTCATTCTGTGTCGGCAGCGGCCGGCGGCCCAGCCGGGACATTTTGCAACATTCACCAGCCAACCTCTGGCCTAACAGGAGCAGAGAGAGAGGAGGGACAGGAAGAGAGAGGAGGGGGAGGGACGAAAGGTGGGGACACAGGGGGAGCGAGGGGGCGAGAGAGCGAGAGAGAGAGAGAGAGAGAGAGAGAGAGAGAGAGAGAGAGAGAGAGAGAGAGAGAGAGAGAGAGAGAGAGAGAGAGAGAGAGAGAGAGAGAGAGAGAGAGAGAGAGAGAGAGAGAGAGAGAGAGAGAGAGGGGGAGGTAGGCTGGGGACAGAGGGGGGAAGAGACGGGGGAGAGAGAGGAGGGGGGAGGGAGGGGGTGAGGACAGAGGGCGAGGGAGAGGGGGAGAGAGGGAGAGCAAGAGAGGGAGAGAGAGAGAGAGAGACCGGGAGGGAAGGTGGGGAACGCGAGAGGGGGAGAGAGAAAAGGAGAGAGCCGGGATAACGGGTTGTCCGGCCCGGGCCGCTGCTCAGATCAGCTGACATCACCCAGTCTGGCCGGCCAGAGCCGCCGGACAGGCTGGAATCCCCGGTCAACCTCGGCAGCGCGTACCCTTGCCACGGGAGAGCCCACTGAAGCACACGGCACAGACAGGGCGGCGCACACAGGCGGCTGCACACACGGCCTGCACGGAGGCGCACGCAGTCAGATGTAACCAAATGGTCCAAGCAAATCAGCAGCCAACAATTGCCCTGCCACAATGGGGTGGGCATGACACACACATCACAGCATTACGCCTACGAGGGCTCTATTTTTAACCCAAATAGCCAGACGTAGGACGTAGAAACCGAGGACGTCCCGCTGTTATATTCTGCATGTAGCGTTGAAAATAGCAGCTTGTGGCATTGCCCCTTCGCGCCCTGAGCACGGTACCGGACGAGTAACAGATAACTGTCAGCTATTTGCACGTAATATAAATGTGGTATTCGGAATTTACTTTCGAGTGAAATCTATCTGGCCCGTATTTTCTGCTTCATTCCTGGAAACGTCGAGGAGCATGTCATAAATGAAGGAAAAACTAAGTAGCTCACTCATTCCAGTTCACTGAGGGCGAGCTAAAACTAGAATGGGCGGTGTTGGAATGGTGCCGGTGACTCCTGGCCTTCATAACGACACCCAGGAGCTCCCACGGAGGACGATGACCCGTCCGACGATTTAAACAGGACGCGCGCCACGGAGACCCAAGCGACGCTGTGACCCCAATGAATCTTCAACACACGATGGCGATGATCGATGTAAGCGCTTGGCACGAGACGTACAACCCTGGGTGGAGGCGGCAGGGTATGGGCAAATCTGGGTCAGCTGTTGCGTCACCTGCTGACCCTCCCGGCGGCACGACGTGACACTGAACCGGTCTTCCTCCGCCAGCTGATCCAGGTCACGTGACTCAGTGATGATGCCAGCCGATAGTGCACACCTGGTTTACATTTCGTGCAGAAGTAAACTCAGACGTCAAGCCGCGCGACCCGCTTCAGCAGTGACCAACAGCTGGTTTCCCACAGACGAGCACCTTCTTGAACACCGATCGCGCGCAGACTCGACTGGCACGCGCCAGCTGTCAAATTGCGCGAGAACGGGATCTACACGCTGGGAGTTTCCTCAAACGGGTGGGAGTAGAAACCAAGAAGTTCACAAAAAACTTCGATTCGGGTGTCAATTGGCAACGCCACTAATTGAGTCACCGAAGAGTTCAATTTCAACGCAAAAACAAATCGTGGGAATCGTAGGATCCACACCCCGGCAGGCGTCCGTGAACCTGGTTTAGCGTTCAAAGGAGCCGAGGAACAGATGCCACAGTTCATCCCTTAAAACGACCGCAAACTATCGAGCGTCTTCAAAGAAATGACCGGGCGCAAAGTGATTTGTTCGCAAACTGGCGATAAGGCGCCAGTCGTAGCCGCGGGAGCTCGCCACATCCTGTTCGCGTCCACGTTTCTCACGTTCCCGAGCGATCTCTCCATCCATTTCGCGGAGAGCGGCCGGAAGACGACAGCTGGACGCGCGATTCGGCCGTGTCGCCGTAAGCCGCAGCGAACGCTGACCAAGTCGCTGACTCGGGGGCAGCGTCCTGCTCCCCGGCAGCCCAAACGTCGCCGCGGGGGGAGGGGGAGATGGTTCCTCCGTCGCCTCACGGCGCAGGCGTTTCATCGTCCCGCCGTGGGAGAGTCGGCCACGGCGGACGGTGGTGGGCAGGTGTGCACGGTCGCACCCTCCCGGGGTACGGCCGCGTCTCCGCCGGCTGACGGCCGGGCTTCGGTTCAGCATCTGGCCCTCCGTCTCCACAGCAACTGGAGGTCAGGACTGGTTCCACGACGTGGGACGTTCCCACGGAGTTTAAGCTGCGTCGCCGTGGACCTTGGCGGAACCTTCACGGGCCTCTGGTGGCGTTTCAGAGGAAATCAAATCTGCTGTGACCACAGGGGACGGTGAATCAACATGGACAGGGTCCAAAACTTCGTCTCCTGCACCGGGGATCACGCATTTCATCATCATCCAGCGGCGGATGTGTAGACAGCCAGAACAATCATGAAGTGGTTTGTTTTCGTTTGGTATTTGGTGCTTGTCTGCCCGCTGCAAGCTTCCGGTATCGGTGCGCATGTTTGCCCCGTATATTCCATATCACTTTTTACAAGCTTATGACGCTAATTCCACTGTTCCCAACCCCTTCCCGAAGCGATTTGGCACCTCTCATTTGCCAGCTGGATCTCACCCTGTCCGCACTGCACCACACGAACATTTAGGTCGAGACCACTCCGCGAACACGTTTTCACAAGTTTTCCGCAGCGCACAGCCCGCGACCGAATTCGGCGCCTCTGATCGTCCAGTGTATGTCCGGTCAAAGGTCAAATAACGGATCAAAGCCGGGTCGCGGGGCAACTTTTCGTCATGCGCCGCCGTGAACCGGTACTGCCTGTCAACCGGACAACGTTTCGTGAAATAGGAAGTTGATGTCATCAGCTGATCCGGTCTTTCCCTCGCTGCTGCAGGCTTTTACGGATCTCGGGCGCCGGCAGGACGGAAGCAATTGTACCGTGAGGTGTGGTTAACATTATGCTCAATTCAAACTCTTCTCGCAAGCCGATGTCTAACGATATGACACTGGAGGCCACCAACGATCCATGATTGAACGAAGCTAAGCGTGGCCAGACTGCTGAGGCACAGTTCGCCAGTGAGCCGGCACTGCGTCCCTCTTGATGGAACACTGTGACCCCTGATCAGAGGTCATCTGATTCCAGTCACTGGTCGCCTACGTGCACCTGCTCCTAACGCAGGTGAGTCACGTGAGCTGTCACCAGTAATATCCAGTTCTCGTTAGCAGAGTAGAATTTCGCTCCTTACTGGCACGCGACTATGTACTGTGCATAATGTTAATTAAGATTTCCTAAGCCCAAGGAAACTAGAAGGAAACGACCCTCAGTCATTCAGTCTGCATAAAACAGGAAATGAAATATGACGCGAAATTTGAACAAATCCTGCCCCCCCCCCCCAAGAAAACTAAGACATTGCGGTGGTCTCTATATAACGCCCAGCAGACAAAACAGCTCATCTGTCACGTCACAGGCGCACCAATACGCATGGTCATTAGCCGAAGGGGTTTAGATACTTTCACGCTGCACTGTTCCATCTGAGTTATCTTCTCAACACGATTCACTCTTCACTCAGCATTCATCACAGCTCTCGTTGGGCTGGCGTAGTGGCTACAAAAGGACTGAAGCAAATTATCCTGCCCACGGCCCGTGCGCCGCGCATTTCTCCAGAGGCGAATAACAAAACGGGGCGTAACCGTGCCATGTCGTTTCTCTTCACAGATTTTACACTGAGTGATAGGTTCAGGGCTCATGGCCAAAGCCATTCTTTAGTCAAATTCAGGCTTGCATCCACTTGATGTAATTCATCGGTGGCTAAATCGCTCCCTTTCTGAACTCACGGAATAAATAGACTAGACAAAACTGATCATTTTTTTTCGACACAACATATTTTGCTGAAAAAGTAGAAAATGCGAAGTAGTTTCAAATGTATCAAACGGCACGTTTCAAACATCACATATCAAAACGACACTACCAAACTGCTTATCGAGGCTGAAGACATGTTTGGCTTCTTCTGTCCGCGAGCAAAAACTGGAGTGGAGGCTTCTGAGCACCCCTCCCCCCCCATACGGCAAAGGGGTTAACCAATTTTAGGCCTTCACTGACCCGATGGAACTCATTAACCCAGCAGTGACACGGGTGTTCCGCTACCTTCCATTGACAAGGGGAACGTTCAGCACCTCCCCCTGTCTCTCTCAAGAAACACTGGTCCGATTTGGCCGATTCAAACAGCGATCTATAGCGATGAACCGTGCAATCCTGTGACACATACACTTTCCACTTTTGGGCCACTGATGGCGTCACAAGCCAAGTCAAACACCCCAAGCTCGCCCTTTTCTCCAGAGTTCCCTAACTGCAACGAAAAGCAGACCGAGACTGAAGTTGGCATGTCTCTGGCACATTGAAATATGTCTCTGAGACCTTGACTTCACACTCTGAGTGACGCTTGACGCAAGGTCATCAAAGATCAAGGTCACAGGCTGGGTCAAATTTGACGTCCGTGATAACCGGTCACACATCCTGGCCCATTTGACACGGAGATTCTAAAATATACCTTAAAATGGCCTTGGGCAAAGAAACCTTGAAACGGCCCCAATTGCTGTGCAAATGCAATACCGCAACATGTTGTAGCTTCAGACTCGGAGTATCACGAATGTGGTAGTGACCTCGATCAGCTACCTTTGGATGACCCTACAAGTCAATCAGTCCCATGTTGCACACTTATGGTATGTTGCACAACGTTGCGAAGATTGATATATCTACACTAGTCATCCAGAATGTCAAACGGACGCTACCAGGTTACTTGCTACGCTGAAATCTGCATAAAACCACCACATGTCCAACTACAAAAGAATGCCACACTATTGCAAGACACTGCTGTGTACATAGCGCGTGCATTACGTTGCAAAAATTGGTAACCTATCTGGCCGTCTCAGAAAATCAGTGAATTCAATTCCTTTTCTAAAGTGCATTCTCAATGGCCCCAGAAAGCCGAAAATACACATCTGACCTAGGTTGAACTAGCATGAGGTCAAGGATGCCCCACAATGAGCTCAGCACAATGAGCCTGAGAGCTCATTGTGGGGTTGTTGAATGCTGATATGCAGCGCAAGCTACAGTCACAATACATTGTAGAATCACCGACAACAATTAAAACTAAACGTCGAATCGTAAGCAAGGTTGTCTTTAAGGTGTCATTCCACCACGACCTGAGTTCGTGTATTTTTTTTTTTTTTGTAAGTGCACATCTGATGTAAGAAAAAGCACTGAAACCTACATGACGCTGCGTTTATTCGTCTGGGAGGTCACTGTGAAACACGCCGCCCACCCACTTAATGGCGGGTTAATGGCTCTGACGTTCGCTTTTCAAACTTCTGGAGTGAAGAGCTGACATGTGCCTGGATCCCGATGAAATGCATGTTGTCACGGTGTTGTGTGCAAGCAACACCTCGTTGACCTGGGCAGGTTACTGCGTCATTTCGGAAAGGTCGTATCCCGCCAGAGCAAAGCGGTGTCCAGGTGAGGCAACACTTAATCTGGTCAGCTTAGAATTCGATGCAAAACGAGGATAACCTGCATTCCCCGGAGATCCCGGCACATGCCTGCTGAACAGGCCCAATGGAACAGGTCGGTTTTCTCGGCACAGTATATTCAATTACAGAAAAAAAACAGGAAATACAAAACAGTTTCGAACATTCCCATGAACACCTTTGAAACAACACTACGAAACGACGCAGCCAGACCGTTCACAGGGGCTGAGGATGTCAGGCCTTCCCGATCAGGGACGTGGCGGGGGGGGGCCATGGCGGCCATGGCCCTCCCCTGAGCCAAGCGCCATTCCATTAGATATAAAGCGGTCTCATACGAATACGCAATAGTGATCACATATATATATATATAAATATATATATATATATATATATATATATATATATATATTTATCAGTTGCAAAAACAAGCATTATATGTATTCCTGTCGGTTAAAAAGGCGTCAATTACGTAAAATCCCTGCTTTTTCCTATACACTTCGTCATATGCCAGTGGTATACGACAAAATTTGACATTTCGTCCCCCTCTCCGAGGAAAATCCTGACTACGTGACTGTTCCCGATTAAATGTCTCCCGTGCGCTCCCTGGTTCAGTCCTCCTTTCTCGTGTCGTCGGCTGCCACCTGATCTGCTGCACCTGCTCCTCCTGGTCGGCAGCTGAGTGCGTGCCATCAGCGTTTTTCCAGGCTGTGCGAGCTAGCTCGCCACGTGGGAACGAGTCGCCTGGGAACTTCCGGTGGCCGGATGCGCTCGGTGCAGGGCTGCCGGCGGGGCGGGACTGCGGTGGGACGCTGGAGAATAACAGGGTGGGACGGTAGGGAGCAGAGCAGGGTGGGAGTGGGGTGGTACAGTAGGGTGGTTGGGGTGGTAAGGTGGGGAACAAAGGGCGGGACGATGGGGAACAGAACAGGTGAATCACTTCTGTGAACGGGGGAAGGGAGCCGGTCGTGTTCGGTGGGAGCGGTTGGAAAAGTCTATTTTGCACCACGAGACATGTTTTTATAGCTCTATGACAAGTGCACAGTAAAACGAATAACACAGCTAGCTAGGAAAGCTCAAAATGTATGAGGTAATTTCCACGTACGAAGGACAATGTTCGCCAAGGTAAAAGGAAATTATGGCAGGGAAATAAAGCGCATAGGCCGATGCCGGACCGCAGACGTCGGTGCGTGCAGGAAATAAGCAACAACAGAGGACAACAGACAGACGCGACGGCTGCACGTGGCGCAGGAAAACTGGACAGGCAGACACGACGTAGGAAAACGTCACGAGAAGACACGAAGGGCAGACACAAAAGGCAGGCAGACACGGCACACAGACACGATACGCAGACAGACGCCACAGACTTACACAACAGGCAAGGGGTCACGGAAACAGCAGACAGACAAATGATGCAAACATCACGGACAGACACCGCAGACGCACACGACAGACACGGCAGACACGCTGCGCAGACACGCCAGGCAGGCCGTGACGGCGGCGGCGTCGGCAGCGGCGGCGTCGGTGGCGCAAGGCAGGCCGGAGCGGCACACAGTCACGGCCGGCGGTCACGGTCGGCCAACCGGGCGGAATGTGGCCGCCCCGGGGCAGAGCCGATCGCCGAGCGTGATCGACCGAGGAGAGGGCACAGACCGGCGGACACAGATCGCTGGACAAGCCGGCGGACACAGACGGGCGGACATAGACCGGCCGACACCCGGCCCGGAGACGACTTACAGGCCAGCCACCGGCAAAATCCGGCACCATGCCAGCTCGGACGCAAACAGACTCGCAAGAGGTCTCTTTCGCAATTGTACTTACGCTAAGAAGCCCCGGTTTTCTGAGTGATGTCCAGCAGAAAGCAAAACAGTTATACAATGACCTTAAAGTAATCGTTCCTGCAAGGTGTGACTCGGCCACAATACCAGGCACAGGAACGTTTGATACCACACAGGAACGAAAGGCACAGCATCCGCACACAATTCCAGCCCTACTCCCGGAGGGCCAGACAGTATGGCCGATTCCCGGCGGGGGATTCAACCCCCTTGAGATCTTGAGAAATACACATCTGATTTCATTGCAACACACGGCAATCAATTTGCCATGAATTTGTCATCAATTTGAACTACATTTTAATAACAAAAAACTCCCAAAATTTCAATGAGGTAGACACGGGGGGGGGGGCAAAAAAGTCAAACTGGGGGATGTTCTTGGACTTGTCATAATTTTGTTGTTTATGGACTGATTTTGATGATATTGGCATAAATCAAAGATTATGGATGAAACTTTTACCTCTAGTCTACACATTTGGAATTTTAAGAAAATTCACAGGCGTTAACAGGGTTTCAAAAATAGGAGGATCTGCTTCTTTCAAAAACTGAATTAACAAAAAGTCAAGAACACTTTTTGAGCTTCTACTAGTCATGGTATGCTGAAGAAGTGTAAATCGTATTATACATGGTTTGTAAAATGTTAGCATAGCCGGTGCCAGGGAGATGAAAAGGGGAAGAGTCATGGTCACATATTTATCAGATCAATTTACAACCTTTGGCCTTAAATGACCTCCACTGGCTGTAAAGTCACTTGGAATGATCTTGAATACATTTCATATTGTTTGAAAAGCTTCCAGTCATTTGAATTCACTCTCCTTCCAAAATTCAATTTTACGGCTGTTGTGATATAGGGTACGAGCACTGACATTTTAGGTCATAACTCCGTGATCCGACCTGATAATAACCTGAAACTTCGTGCAAAAATAACGGGCACATATCTACTTTGTATACATTCCGGGTTTGGCATGTGGAAAAACAGCACCAAAATTATTGCTATGAAACCAAATTTTGACTTCTCACCTTGATCTGGCCTTGAGGATTCACCTTAGATTAACAAAAACTGCATTTGTATGTTTGTCAACTATTTACCTATACACCCATATCAAGTTTTAAGTTTTCTCTTAAAAAACGCTATTTTTGGCAGCAATTTTCCTTTTACTTCCAGCAAGGTCCAAAAAAGGCCTAAGGTGCCTCCCAAAAACGTTGCCTGGCTCCACGCCTGAGCAAAGCAGAATTACCAAATTTCGTCACAGTAGGTAGAAGAATAGGTAGGAAAAGTGACAAGGTTTCGTGAACCTGCGTCGAAAACCCTGGAACTGGCAGACAAAAAAACCCAGGGGGGGGGGCGGATTCAGCCCCCTCCATTCTGCCGGGAACAGCGCCAAGGATGACGCATGCCGCCTGCAGGCGCAGTTCCGCCGACGTGAGACGCATCAACAATTAATTATCTCGCTGAACCGGAGACGATGTCGGCGTCACCAGCGTGACACCGGTGGCACCAGTCGCGCCTGGCGCCAGCCTGGGGGCGTCGTCCGAATTCGGCCGGGGGGTGGCAGCGCCGGTAACGATAGCTGACCTTATGCGAAACATGACCTTGTGCGCAGCGCACCGGCCGCCGGCCGCGGCGTCACTGCGCTCTGCCGCCGGACGACAGAGCAGTGACGGAAACAGACTTACGCTAAACACGGGCCGGCAATCACACGTGTTCAGCTGCTGTCTGCATACACCCTTGGCAACAGACGTAACATGGGTCAGAGGACTTCACAGCCGCTGGCCAACAACATAGGCGTATTGAAGGGGTCGGCCTTGGAGGGCGTTTGTTTTACGGTATCTTCGAGAAAGACATGATGTCGTTTTCCCCGGAACGCGACGTCGTGCAGTATGCGGATAATACGCAGGTGCTTATCACCGGCAAAAGGAGTGATCTCTCAGAGTTCATCTCCCGTGTGGAGAATCTTCTCGAATGTATGGTTCCGCGCGAACGACCTGAAAATTGACGCGCAACAATCCAACTCATCGCTTTCAGACACGGTTACAACCTGCGCAATTTGCCATATTTTCGAGTCGCCTTCCGTGACACAGTCCTCGCACCTTACAGCGAGGTAAAAAATCTGGGCCTCAATATCGATCAAACCCTAAGATGCTCACGTGTCCCACGTCAGCCGCTGCTGCAGGCACCTTGGCCGGCTTCTCCCACGCCTGCTACCTCATACCACATGGCATGATCACCACGCTGGTGAAGGCCCTTGCCCTCTCGCACGCAATTAATGGTACTAAAAAGAACATGGACAAAATTCAAAAAGTTTGGAACTTCGGCGTTTGGGTTATCTTTGGACGTCGTAAATTCGACCACCTATCCGACCTGCGAGAGAAACTGGGCTGGCTAGCCGCTCAACAACTAGCTGACACCAGTGCACTAAGCCTGTCGCACAAGGTCACGGCCTACGGTGAACCGGACTCGTTCCAAACCATCTTCCGGGGGAACAGTACTCTACGAGCGCGGAGCACGAGGCAGAACCATTTGCTCTACGCGCTCCGCTCGAGGAATGAGGCCGGGAACCAGCGCTTCTCCGACAGAGCGCCTGGTTTGTATAACCAGCTTCCGCCCGAACTCACGGGACTGAGCGTGCGCGCATTCGCGCGTGCCGCAACACGGCAATTGCTATATCAGCCGCTGGATAAGGTCGCTGTCGGAAATCCGCGCGTTTTGGTGTGTTGGCCCTTCTGCTCTTGCCTGTATGCACGAGTGCTAGGCGTATGTGTGGATGGCTGCATGTTTTATTCCTTTACCTGTGACTCGGAAACTGATAGCTACTGAAACAGTAGACAAACCCTCGACGTCCATACACGCATACATACATACGCAGGGGTGATGGTCAAGTCAGTTCGACCCTTAGTGTCATTTCTATTTTCGTTCGTTTACCGCCACCCGGGTTCCGACGCCCAAATCACTCATACACTTCAGGACATTTCAAATCTTCAACTGGCCAAAACAAGTTGAGTCCGTAAAGCGTCTCTGAATGACCTATTTTGCGTAACTACCACTGCTGGTGAAAATCCAGACTACAGAATAGTGCAGCGGTTCACCGAAAAAAGAACTTGGAGGGATGATGAACTTTTACGCGCTGAGTCCACAATGCACTGGACATGGCCAAGAAACCCGCTAAACTCTTTTTGGAACTCAAAGTTCAACTACCCATCGTTATCTGCACTAACTTGGGACCCAATTTTAGGGTCTTCTACAAATTTCGTTCCACCCTTCAACCTGGCCTTCAGCAGCATGTGGGGAAAAGCGTCTATTGTGAAAACACGGTAAATTCGGTCTGCCGTGACACGTGGCCCACTGCGGGTCGGACGCACGCTCCCGATTTCCAAACATCAGCCGAGCAAAAGTCTGCTGTGGAGCCGGGAGCAGCCTTTCCGGCCACTGGCCATGAGAAATCGTCCTCCCGCCGGATTCTGTGGTGCTCTGAAAGGCATTCTGAAAATTCCTGATCCAGCGGTGCGTGACCGACAATTAGTAGTACGTTAATAATTCGTTGCGGCAAGGTCGCTTCGAGGGTGTGGCCGCCTTGTAAATCATGCTTTAAAAATGCTCCGGAAAACTCGTAACTGTTGCTCAGTCAATGGAAACAAGCGGCGCAGAAAGTAAGAAGTAAGTAAGAAAGTAAGCGGCGCAGAAAGAAAGAAAGCAACAGACGTCGGTCCAAGGGGTTCTGGGACGCTTGCTATCTCCCATTTCCAATGCTTTATGTTTGCAGAAAATGTTCCAGGTGTAAAATGTGCAATACAATTCGGGTTTCCGTATCATTTTCTGTACCACGCTTCCCTTCTCAAAACCCGGCATCCCCGTCTGCGCAATGACAAAAGTTACGTTAAAAAGTCAGCAAGATAAAAAAAACCCATGGCTGGTGGTATCACAGTACTTGCCATCCCCACTGAGCGCAGAACACAGCGGTTCTGGAGTGCAGGTCGCACCCGCACGCCATGCAGCTGTCCAGCGGCCAGTCCGCCCACCATCCGGCCGCGCCTGAATTTACCTCTGACAAATCCTGGCCACCACCTTCCTCACAACGCTCGGATAATCCACGGACCTCACACGGTCGTGGGCGAGGCCCGTTCCTCAAACCTCTCAGAAAACCGGTCAGAATACACCACATTTCTGTCGCAAACACTAAAATCTGCGTTGTTTTCATGAAATCGGCTGACGCTGGAAAGATATGAACTGCGCCTTTTACACAATCCCGGTGGCGTATTTCCGAGCCCCGCGGATTACACAGCCGTGGAACAGGCCGTGACGAGTCGCGGTCGCGTATCCAGCGCCACCACCGTCTGACCGGCCGGCGTGGCGCCACAGGCTCGACCCGAGCATTAGCCGTTCGTCACGGCGGCGCGGGGGAGCGGCGCAATTCCACGTGTCTGATCCGTCAGACCGGCCTCCGAGAGCGGCGCCGGCGACCGAGGCCGCGGCCCGGCCTCCAGACAGGCTGCCACGGACGGCAGGCGTGGTGTCACACACGGTCACGAGGCACCGCGCCGGGTCACGACTCACGAGACACCGAGCCGGGTCACGAGGCATGCAGGGTCACGAGACACCGTGACGGGTTACGGGACACCGAGCAGAGACTCACGACTCACGAGAGGTCGAGCCAGGTCACGAGACATGCAGGGTCACAGCAGGTCGTCACGAAAGGTTATACCAGGTACGTGAGGTCATGCTGGATCACGTCAGGACATGACAGTTCACGTGCAGTCTCGAGGGGTCGCGTCCGGTCGCATAGGCCATACAAGGTACCAGAGGTTAAACAATGGGCCACTGGTCGCTACACACAGCATTCAATAGACGGATATGACTAGTGAGGGTATCTATTTAGCAAAGCTCAGCCTGCTCCTCCCTTTTACAGAGGAACTGCACCACAAATCTCACACTCTCGCGCAAGGGCGGATTCAAACCATGTGTTGATGCGGGGGGGGGGAATTCTCCATCTGTGTAACCTAACCTACTCCCAACTGTTGATTTTCCCCGGCATTTCCGACACTTTGTTTTGCCCCCCCCCCCCAAAAAAAAACGCTTTCTCGTCCGAAACGGGAGAGTGACAATGTTGTTATGACATGTTAGACCACTTTTCCGACGGAACGCGCCCCAATGGACCCCCTAGATCAGCCTGCGGTCTTGAAAGAACGCGCCGACAGCTCACTGGGTGCAGCAGAGTCTGCAGTTCACTCTGCGGATAACCCGCCGAACACCCCCTCCCGGCGGGGGGTAACGAAGCCCCGCCATTGTCCACGCCTCTGACACGCCATCAAAATTCACAGCCAGGCGCCAAGGCGGGACGAAAGCCGACGTTAAAGACATATTAGGGCTAAAGGAGCTTAAAAATGAACATTACCGACGCTAGGCGATCGCTTTCATCAGGATAATGAAAACGCCGATCGCCGAAACGTTGGCGTCGCGCATTTACTAAAATCATTTGGCGCTCAGGTGTATTTAAGAAAAGTCATAAACACGCTTACTGCCGGTTCAATTCCTAACCCGGCTCTGTCGATAGTCGCCAGAAGGACCAGTTCGCGAGAAAATCGTCTAAATATGTCATCGAATACACCAGAAGCCTCTAACTCCGGGAAAACGACTTTTGGAAGTTTACCGGCACTTCATCCCAATATCCTACACTGGACCCACCTAAGGTGAAGCTTTCGGTGCGACATTCAAATGCAGTTACGAAAAACCAGGTCACAGTATCAACATCGGTGTCAAGTCGCCTGTAAGCTGCAAATGAGGGAAATGATCAAAGTATATGGGAGGCCAACAACAAATTCCAAGGGAAATATTTTCGCCCAACACCATATGTGTGAATGGAACATCAAAAAGTGGCTTTTGAAACCGATCGGAATTGCATTACACCATTAAAGTTCCCGCCAAACGGGATTAACGTCAATATAGAGCGGACTTCAGAATTGATCGCAGTTCTGCGAAGCCGCATTCACACCTGCGGGATCAGTACAACCAGGCCGGGCTCGCCGTTTTCGCAATGGCGCTGCCTACTGCACGGCTGTCTGCTTTTCATGACACGGGACGGCGGCTGCGGATGTCGACAGTACAGGCTAGCCGTGACTGCTGAGCGGCGGCAGCCACGCTCGCGCTCAGCTGGCTGGCAGCCATGTCTGGTCCGCGTGACAGCCGCGAAACGCACCGCTCGGGACGGCCATGCTCGCCGCATTCCCGTCCGCTTACACGTGGCAGCCATGTAGTTGTGATTAAGATTTACTGCTGCGCGAGAAAATCAGATTTAATTCTTTGAGTGGCATCAATGGCTGAAGCAGCTCGAACTAATGTAGCTGCGTTATCTTAAGCACCAATGAATCTCAGGAGCACCAATAAAGCTCGACAGGAGCGGGAGAACCAATCCTGGAGGTCTCAGACAAGCATCAGGAAACTTCCCTGTATCTCCAGCCAGCAGACAACAGACGTGGGAGACAATGTTTCTCGCCACCACGGCCGGGAAACTCCCCGGCCGCGAGTGCGCCGCTTTTGACTCGGCGTCGGCACCTCCGGCTGGCGGATTCAGACCGTGACGAGTCGTGTGTGTTCATTCAGCGGCCCGCCGCCGCGCGCCGACGCCCGGAGCTTCAATAGCGACCGCTCGGCAGAGCCATTTGCTGGTGGGCGGTGCCGGGAATGGATCACTTTGGGCCGCAGCATGGGGAGAAATGGGTGCTGTTGCTGCCGGCGCTGCTGCGCTGTCGGACCAACTTTCAAAGAAACGGCATCCGTGGTTAAAAGGAGCAAAGTTGTGGCTTACTGTAGCAACAGTGCCTGTTGCCTTAGGAAAAAACGATTCCGCTGGACATTTCGGAGAGAGTAGTCGGTGTTTCGTGGTTGCGAATGACAATGATAAAATGGTCCCGAACGGCAGTGATAAGTGAATGAGATGATGAGAGGGCCGTGGTGCGCCATTCGTATTGTGGTGCTAACAGCATGGCTTTTCCTCACGAGACAAAAAAAAGCTTGGGAATTTCCCGACATGTCAGACTATCGGGGTCCTTATCAAGCATGAGTCGATGGCTAGCATGACAACGTATTCCCACTGGTTAGTTAGTTGCTGTCGAAACAAGACGCAGACATCATTATCTCTGAGAAACTAACACCTGTGTGTTTCAGCAGCCCCTTCGCCATTGTGGACAAAACCCATGGGAGCTTTCCGTGTGCTTAAGATAGGCAGCTTCTCTCTTAATGACGACGCCATCTCGTGGATTGTACAATACACGGAGCATGCGACAAAACCCCACAGTTTAGTCGCACAAATCGTGAACTTCCCCTGACAAAACCGACAAACGACCACACAAAAATTACGTGGAGATGAATCGCACGCGGCGGGTCAACAAAGACAGATCACCATCACCTCCTCTACAATTCTCAAATACTCCGCCATCGTTTCGGCAGGCCACTGACCACGAGTGGTCACTTGTACGTCGATCCGTTACCACGTTTTCCAAATGCATTTCCGACGTAAAAAAAAAACTTGGCCCTATCACGCATAGTAATTGCCTCACAGCTGTGGGGTTCGGCATTCGATGAGAACTGCAGTACAACAGGCTGACGGCGCGCGACCCGCCCCTTTGGCCCTGATCACACCGATGCAGTCTGTCGTCCGCCACAGCTAGCTATGACCTTCGACCACGCTGACATGCACGAGCTCTAAAACCGGCGGCAGATCGCGTCCACTCGCATCAGAACGTCCTGCGCAGTGCGCTGCTACTGCCATGAGTTGTCGCCTTCACGCGACGGCAGAGCAAAACCTATGTAGTTAGCCAGAATCCTCCCTGTCTAGCGGTCAAGAAACAAACTTGCTGATTGTATGGTTACCCCGATCTCTCGATCTCTCACATCAGCAGGCCAAATCTTGAAATCGGTCGCGGCCACTCGCATATGCACGAAGGACCCAAATCCTATCTCAGTTTTCACATGCAAGCTGTTTTTCCTGGTGTTCACAGACCCTGATGGGAAGCTGGACCCACCAGCCACGCCCTTCTAATTCCGAAGTCTGTATTCAAGCTTCCCCCGGATCCATGCCTGATTTACAGACACCTGGACAGTGGCGGTGGAACCTCTGTGGAGATGGAGGGCGAGCGCGATTTCTACCTCGTTTCTTTCCATGCAACGCCTTAGGGTTAATGTTGAATGTTGCCCAAAGCTGGGAGAGGCAGCTGCCCCCTGTCCCCAGTCTAACGCCCATGGATCTGAAGGTCCCTGACGTACCAAAATTTGTGCAATCGAAACCACAAGCGTTTGGATTTCTTACACAATTCACAGAAGCGATCCTCGTATCAGTGTTTTAAGCCGGCAGACGCAGATCCGAACACAAGCATATCAATCTTGCCTCGTGTCACGTTTTCCGTGTAATGTCAATGCCCTACTCCAATCGCACCGTCAAAGGGCGCAGGGCGAAGTTTCTGCAAAATGGCAGGCATCATTTGGAAGCCAAGTCTTTTTAAGCACCGCTGTAGACGTCGTTTCCCACGAACTTGTGCATGCACCTGCATCCCCGATATACGCTTAAATTCCCCGTGACAGTGATGTTTTTCGCAGATAATGCGTATGCCAACGTAATCATACACAGCGGGCAGCATGCACATATGGACGTTCTTTGAAAGACACGTGGAACTTGTCCATTCCGATTTCTGGCCCGGTGCGCCGAACCCAAGCCGACAGGATCGCCGCCAAAACCCTGCCCAAAATCGCCCGAGGTAACGTTGCGAAACTAGTTACCGTCGTTTCAAAGCCACTTGGTCTATCCAAACTAAGGCCAAGTCTTTTGTGTATACATCAAAGCGTCAGTACACTGCCACGAGACGGGCGACCCGCACGTTTTTGGATGTCACCTCAGACTTTTCAGATGAAAAGATCAAAATATTTAAGCCGACGAAATTAACGAACAAATAAACCACCTGCTTTCGAGCTTAACGAAAGCGGAAAACCCCTTATAACTAATATATAAGTGGCTGAAATCTGGTAAGTTTTTAATTTGGAAGAGTGGGCTAGCCATGACCGGCCCATCTCCCGTTCCGGTCACTCAGAACCGAACGGGAGATGGGCGTCGCCGCCCCTGAAGCAGAGCCTGTACGGCGGCACTGGACTCACCTGTCCCCTGCTCCGCTGATACCGCTAGTCCTTCCGAATCGATCACTGGTGCAGGCACGCGCTCGCCGCGAGTCACCACGTTTCCATGGCTACGGCCGGCGCCCGCAGCGCACCCCACCCGCCCGGCGGCCCACCAGCGTCTGCTGCGCTTCGTCGGACGACATTGGAATCCAGCTATCGGCGACACTGGCGCCACACGGCGCCCGGTGTTTGGAAGCGACGGTAGCACCGCGCAGCGGCCGTATTGTAAAACACTGGGCGGAATGTTCTGTATCATGCCATAACTTGTCAGAGCCGGGTCGTGCACGGCAACTCCGACCGCCGATGACAGGCGCAGCCAAGGGGGGCGGGGGCCCGGCCCCCCTTTAAGGCCTGCATGTTTTGTGAAAACCATTGCACGTCGTCTTCCCGGCAGGCGGTTTTCGTATGATTTCAGTTCACAATGAGATCCGGGCCCCTCGCTTTAAGAAAATCCTGACCGTTCCTGCCGCCGATGGAGCGCACAACCACGCACTGACGTACAGAACGATGAAAGAGATGAAGCGATTGAGTGCTCCCAGTCCACTGAGAGCCACGGAGAACAGATCGCGAAGCAAGGTCTCGATCCCGTAGATCAGGGGGTCGATTTGTGTTGTTTTGAGAGGGTCCTGGCTCGCCCAGTGTTGATTTGGACCCCCAAGGTTGGTCCACCCCCAGTATTTTCTGCCGGTTTCAAAAGGAAATGAAAAGTAACAAAAAGGGCGGCCCGATTGATAAGAGATGGGCAGAAAGTAAAGAATAAAGTCTAACGCGATGTATCTATCTATCTTTCTATCTTTTACCTATATATACACCTATATATATGGGGATAAATACAATTTTTCATTTTGTAAATAGTAACGAAATGGCTTATAAATTTATCTGGTCAAAATAAAGCGGGCTAAATTCGTTGAGCAGTCCACATTCCAGGGGGAACAGGTTGTAGGGCCCTCGGCTCGTCCCCCCTCCCCCCGCCTGTCCCCCAATCATTTACGGAAATCGACGCCTTGCCGTCGATCATGCTTTCCATTCATCTGGTGGTGCATGGGTGTGGTTTTTGGAAAAAGAATGTGAGTGCCCAAAATGCATATGGGGACATCCAGACATTGCATATTGGGGGGAGGGGAGGGGGCGAAACAGGTATTTATGCCTGAAGTTCAGAGAGATGAATTTAAAAAGGCATTATGGGAGGTAAATTGCAGAAGGATGTGTTACGTAAGTCATGGATGGCTTTATGGCGGAGACATCCTTAAAGGGAATATATCTGTTTTTTTCCAGCACCCAAAAACAACACTGCAGGGAATAATGAGGATTGTTTATCAGTTATCATATGAATGAAAGGTGCATTTTGGTCATCTTAGACCAATCTTTCACGCATTTTAGTCATTGCATTGATCGCCGGTGCTATCGGCACACGAAATACACAAACACAGTACTAGAGAAAGGAGCCAATCAGCGAGTGGAAAAGATGTAGGCAAACTTTGGACGCACCCGATGCTTACCCAACACTCTGCCTTGCTGTACCAGACGCAGTTATAAACGGCAGCGACCATTGTCTTGGCAAACAACACTAACGTATTTCGAGCTATTAACGTAATACATACTTGGGGGAAATTCGTGGAACTGCAGGGGTACTTGCCTAAATACATGATGACCGTCTTCATAGTTTCGGTGTTCGCCAACTGCTGTCGGTTTCAAAATCGCTGAGGCTAACGATACGCTAACGTTTTATCGATGATTTTAATCTTTAAAGGAAAATGGGATGAATAGCCTAAACTTGAGCTGGCAGTCAGCGTACTCACCCCAGTAAAATATCAGCAAACGAGAGTGAGTTGGCAAGAATGAATGGTATCTACGTTACGATTCATAAAAATGTTTTCTTCAGCTGAACGTGTACGGTTAGAAGGCACGATTTGAGTAGGATACACCCCATTTACCCCGACACCACTTCAGGCGACGCCACATAGAAGCACCCCTTGGTTTTTCGTGGATAACTTCTAAACCGTTAGAGCCAGCCCAAATACATTTTCAGTACCTTTTCATCAAATAGTTGCACATTTTAATGTCAAAATCATTCCTATGCTAGGTCAGGCCATCGAGATATGACGTTGTAAGTGAACCCTTTCACGCATGTTTTAGTGCCTTCGGGCGGCGGCGTGAACATGGGCCGTTTTTTGTAATATTCACAAATTTAATACATGGATTATTTCTATTTACATAGGACACGGTCCCCAACAGGATATATCGCCGCGAAACGTCAGCATTAGAGGTCATGCTCGGTCACATGCATGGTGACCATTGGACTGATCTGCATGGTGAGTGATAAAAGTGGTTTTCGCTGACCTTCCCTTTCGTTCAAGCTAGAGAAACAAGTCTACATGCGCCTCTTAGTAAGGTTTACCAAATGCAACGTAAGGTCATGTTAAGTCACGGCATAGGAAGATCTTAAAATGAAGTGAAAAAAATATCGTCTGTGGAAGATCGTTCAGTAGCAGCAAAGAAGTATTATTGTTCTTAGTAAAAAAAAATGACTATCTGTCTTGACCTGGCTGGTTTTTGGCCCAATAAAGAGAAGACAGCGCAGATTTATTACCATGGGATATTATTTCAGTTATATATTTGACGCAGTCAAGAATCGCAGCGAGTAATTATTGCTCTTTGTCAGGAAGAGCAATGCAACCTTATCTGACCTGACTCAGACTGACCTTGAATGGATGAAAAGCAGGTAATGCAAAACTGATCACCAGAAGGTTTCACTTTAGTCCCTTTTGTCACGTGGGTAAAAATGGCTCCGAATAAGTATCGATCTTTGGCATGTGAGTTAAGAGCAATAGTTCACTAGGTTGACCTTAACCCAATATTTTTGAACATTTTGGCATGCTTCTGATGCAGAAGAGTGTGACCTTTCCTTTAATACCCATTTGAAGGCTCTAGGGCCAGTATTGTCTATGATATGATGTACAAACCGATGCCGGTTTTTCCGACGTCGTGTTATGCCTTTTACGTGACCTGTGACGTCATCAGCCGCGAGACCAAGGACGACATAGCATTTTCTGAATCGTAAGACTCAGGGCTATCGATTGGTGGTAGACCAGTTCAGATCTAACGATCATATCCCGAGATAGCTTGGGGGTGTCCTTTTTGACAGTCCCCAGGCGGCTGGGGGTACAGTAACACGCCAGCTGGTGCAGGGCTAATGGAGAACCTTGCTCTAGGACCTGGTTTGGCACAGTTTTACTTGGACAGGAAGGGGAATGTATCAGTGGGTGACAATGGAGTAAATAAGTCCCGATTATTGCTGACAAAGTTGATTTTAGGTGGTTAACACCATAAGCCTGGGAATATAAATATATCTCAATATTTACACATATTTTAAGTTATGGGTACCCAAGTCGTATTGTGGGTGCCCATTTCCACTTTGTGGGTGCCGAGGAACCCTGTGGTGGTGGGTCATCCATCTAAACGGTTGAGAGCACCAGTTTAGAGGAACTTGACTCCTGCGGAGACTGTTAACAAAAGGAGGATGATCATGAGCTTCGGAAACTCACAATAATCGTCGCGTGGCTGGATTTCGGCGGGCTTTTCACGGCAGAAGGCGACGACATGATCCTTAGATGAGAGGAACGCCTCGCACACGGTTGGCTCCAGGTCTTCAAGCACCATGAGTTCAAACTTGCTCCGATCAATAAGCTTCAGTCTCCTCTTGAAGTGCTTGAACAACGAGATCCCTGGCCCCGAGGACGGGCCGAAGCACGTGAAGAAAGCCGCCTCTGCCTACCAGTTCGAAGATATGATGTCGACAAGCGAAATGAAGAGGCTGTCGCCCAAGCTTCTGTTGAAGGGACGCGTTTGCCCCCAGCAATTGGTAAGCATTGCTGGAGGTCCAAGCTCCTAACGATCCACTCCTATCAATCCAAGCTCATAACGACGACCTTATCCAAGGCCCCCAAGTCTTCCAGGACAACGTCGGCTCTTGATGCTCCAGTTCCCTTTGCGGGCTGGAGCTGAAGCTCGCAAGTGGAGGAACACCGAGGAGCTTGGCGACACTTCTTGGGCCGGATTCAATAACAGAGAGACGATCCACTTCCTCCTCCCCATCGGCGGGTAACAGTTTGCCGTCCCAATGGACCACCAGGTTGAGTGGCGCTAAGAAAGAATGCCAGATTTCCTCTGCAGTGGCTTTCATCTGCGATCTACGCGACCGCTGGTAGAACTTCTGTTAGATCGTCAGCTCAGAGAAACCGTGGCCAAGGGACGAGGCCGCCGCCGATACGAAGTGGACCGTAGAGCGATCTCTGAGTTTGGTCCGATCGAGGGCTGCTGCCAGAGCGAGAGTGACGATGTCCTTGGCCCTCCTGCAGGACAACTTTGAAGGCGAAGGCATGGCGGATGTCGGAGGATCATCCTCATCCGTCAATTATGCGCTGTCGATAGACGAGCATTCCAATCAAATAGCTGCCTCCTGCTCGGCCTGCTTTTTAAGTTTACTGGTGGGCCCTTTCTGCGTCCTGCTGTCGTCGTTAAGAGTTCGTTCCTCATTCCCAGATAGGAACTTATCGGCTTCCACCATGCCCTGCGGCCCGGTCCTCGTTGGGCTTGAAGGAAGTCCTTGTCCTCTTGGATTATGATAATCGCAATGGCGCCGATATATAGGCAATTTCAAAAAGGTTTTTGAGGCTGCCCGTGGATTATTTTTCCTTCTCCATCTGTGCGGTGAACTTCATGTTTATGCCCTTGATGACAACTCGGTACTGGTCAAGAGCCCTGTTGAGCTTTGTTTTCACGTTCCTTTCCGGTGCAGTGGGAATGCCTGCTTTGTTTCACACCCTCATCACCCAGCGGACGGTCTGTATTTCGACCTCCCTCTGGGTAAGCTTATCCACACAGTGGGGCTGTAAATATTGCTGCAGCACTTTTCTCCGTGTAGGCAGCTTTTTCCTAATACAGTTTTTTACCAAAGTTTAGCCAGCTCGTTATGCAGCCCTGCACAAGAATGAAAAAAACTGCTCCGACATGGGACAAACTCTTCCATTTGCAGGATATCGACGCCAAAAAATTTGAAAAGCCACCTCAAATTGAAATGTCTGCCTTAGCTCTGGCCTAATGAGTTATCGTCAACATCTGTCATGAACTTCGCCATGCTGGTGAAGAACAAACATGCACATGGGATGCACGAAACCATGGACAGGGAACAGCAGGAATAACGGTTTTATCATATCAGTTGGTAATTTTATATTTCCCTCATATAAAACCCGAACTATCGAGAAGCTTTCTGCCTGACTCCAGGGCTGAGTACTACGTAACGCATGCGTAGTCCATCTTCGACCGTATAAGTATGCGAAACAGCATCAGCATCGCCTTTCAATCTCCCCCATACGTCGTAGGTGAGATCACTTTCAATATGCCCATGGCTTTAAAACACTTAATACGAAAGCTCTTCAGGTGGTCCAGGTATGAACGCCAGCAGTCAAGGTCGACAACCCAGAAACCTGAAATCGTGTACCATCGGTGCAATGCTATTGTGCAGCATCACGTGAGGATCAGTGCAGGTTTTCCTTCTGTTGCAGAAGTGCATGCATACCGTCTCGGACGTCGAAAGTGCAAAACCATTCATTGTAACCTGGTTGGCTACCTTGTCCCGACAGAGCTGGATCTGACGCCCCGCTGAAGTTGACCTGGATGTGGTCACCCAGATGGCGAAGTCGTCGACTGATAGGAGCTGGCCAATGTAGTCCGGTAGCGAGTCACCTATGTCGTTGGCCGTTACAGCAAAGAGCGCCACGCTCAAGATTCCACCCTGCGGAACACCGTTTTCCTGTGAACAAAAACGTCCCGAGTACGTACTACATAGTCAGATCTTAAAGGAACGGTCATGCAGAAAGTTGATTAAAACCAACCCATGTAGTCACGCACACCGCATATACGCAGCTTCGTCAAGATGCCGTGTCGCCAGGCCGTGTCAAATGTCCTTTGGATGTCAAAAAACGGCTAAAAGCGTGTTGTTCCTGTTTCAAATCCCGCCTGACCGCCGTGCCCAGGATGACCAGGTGGTTCACTGTGCATCGGTTTTTCCTGAAAGCACACTATGTGTTAGGCAGTAAACCTTCCGATTCTACGAGCCACATCAGCCCAGTGCTTATCATTTTTTTTCTCAAAACCTTATACATACATGATGTGAGCGAGACGGGTCTATAGTGCAGAGGATTCGAACTTTCTTGTTTGGCCTTGGAATGGCACAATGACATGCGCTGTCCCGTGCGTCGGAAAACAGTCGGTTTCCCGATATAAAGTTAAAAACATCCAATGAGCAACTGCTGGGACGTTGTTGAAAGATCTTTAAACATGTCATTGGTAACGTCCTGGGGCAACGTTCCTGGTGTTACCAATGGCCGCCGTCAATTCGTTATAAGTTTCGCTATTGTTCGATTCAAAGTTCACGCGACGTTGTTCACAAGGACTCTTGTGGTGTGCGAATGACGTGCAAAGTGAGTCCAGCTTGGACTGCCCAGAAAGAACACGGCCAAAAGTGTTAACCACCTCCACCGTGTTCTGACCACGCAGCCATCCACGCTGAGCACCGGCACCGGCGTGGGCGGACATCTGCCCGAAAAACGTCTAATCCGGTTCCAAATCTGTCTCGGGGGTGTAAAACGGTTGATGCCGCTAACGCAGGCCTGTCACGATTCTCGCTTCGCCTCCTGTACCGTCGTTCTGGCCTGTGCCCTAGCGCGCTTAAACAGCATCGGGTTTCGTGTCGTCGGAGAGCGGCAAAATCTATGCACAACAGCGGCCCTGCACTGCTCACTCCACCACGGCACTGGGACTCGACGGGGGCGGGTAGACGTACGAGGAATTGCGGTTCTGGCAGCAGAGAGCATCCTTAAAATCACCTCTCCTATCAGTGAAGTGGTCGTGGGGTATACGCGAGCTATACGGGGGTATACGCGGGGTATACGTGGTGTGGTCTCCGGCCGTGGAGCGGTGAATTACACTCAGCGGTGAATGCCGGCCAGTCAGCTCAGCTCATTGCACTCCCACTGAGCCGGCCGAGTACCTGGTTGAGGCATGTTCAGTCGAAGCCATATGGGTTTTTTTACAGAGGTCACTGTTTACCTCCCACGAAAGCCTGCTAGCCAGAGACGGTCTGCAAACGGGAAGGTCGAGTGCGGATGTGTTACCAGACGAGAGTGATGTATGCGTTGAGCATCAGTGTTCAACACATAATGACTGTTCATATTAACCCTCTCCGTACCAGGGTGTGTGTGTTTGAACACGCCCCTCAGGTTTTTCCGCCATAGCGCAAAAATGGAAAAAAAAGTAGAGCCGCCGAGTTCACAGTACCTTTTCTATCTTTCACTGCATATATACCTGTAAAAAATTTTAGCCCCAATCAGGTTAGGTCATTGACCTGGAGCAGGTCAATGGGGTTAACCACCAAAAAACTTTGACCCCAATTTTTTTTGGAGCTGGACTCGAGTTTGCTAAAACTTGCAGGAGCTATAGCATATGACAAAATGTACAATGTGCTTATTTCAGATTTTTTTTTGCAAAATTTAAGGCAAAAGATATGAGGCCAGGTCAATTTCAGCCCCTTTTGGGACACTGTCTAAATTTGAATAGATTTTTATGGCATTACGATGTTCAGATATTATCAGTAGCACGACCCCTCACACAAGGGTGACGATTGGTATTCTTTTGAGAAGGTCCTGGCCCACCCAATGTTGATTTGGGCCCACCTAATGTTGGTTTGGACCCTCCTAATATTTTGTACCGATTTTAAAGGAAATTGGGTAATAACAACGAAAAGAACGGCCGCAATAGATAAGAGATAGGCCAAAAGTAGCAAATAAGGTTTAAAGCAATGTAGCTACCTATCTTCCTATCTTCTATGGATATATATACCTGTACACGTGGGGATAAATGCAATTTTGTATTTCATAAACAACTGCAAAAAAACTTTTAGACTTTCGTTGGTCACAGCAAAGTGGGGTAAATCTGCTCAGAAACCCACAGTTGGGAGGAGGTTAGTTTGTTGGGCTCGGCTCGCCCCCTCCCCCAATCATTCCCAGAAATCGATGCCCCTGTCCTCACATGTGTTACCATCATGTCACCAGAGCACCCATGACTGGCTCAGATCATAACCCACTAATATGGGTGCGTGTTGTAAACCCAAACTTTTGCCCAGAATTAGTAATTTGCTGCTCTTTAGAGTAAATATGTGCCAAATTCTCATCTTTCGCCCAAAATAAACTTATCCCGCAATGCAGAACAAAAGCGAGGTCACTAGGGGGTCATCCGAGGCCATTAACCCTTTTTGACCTGAGCAATTAACTAAAAAGTTCGTTGTGGCCTTGAATGGGTCATTACAATGTGTAAAAAGCAATGCTGGAGATAAATTGCAAAAACAAGACTATTAAAAGAAAATTCCTGCATGTCATGCGCACCTTACTTATTTCTCCCCACTGCAGGCGCATCAAGTGGTGTCGGAGGCCGTTGCCTGGTGACCTCACATGACCTCTCTTGGCCTCCATTGACCTTTCCTGAACGATAAAAAATATTTCACTTGCTACGCAGAGCCCGCTAAAACTTTGAATTTCTCGACCACTGACCCTAGCTGACTTCAACTGACTTCTAGTTCAACGTGAAATCGTACTTGGGTATCTATAGTGTCGCTTGAGTATCTTATTAACAACCTCTTAAATGCAAATTAGCTATGAAAACATGCTCACCAGTAAGAAGAAAAAGAAGACGTGCATTTTACACATGTACCATTTTGGAACGATGTCGTGACCTAAACTGACTCGCGCTGAAAGTTAAAAGAGGTAAATTTACTTTAAAAAAAACGATTGCTGGCGTGGTCTTGGCTATCGTGTAAGGCACAATTTTTGGAAAATATGGATTAGTTACTGAGCTATTAAGACACAAAAACCCTAAATTTAGAAATTTTCGACTATATTTCCTCCAAATTTTGGGTAATTTTCAAAAATGTTACCAATTTTAGAGATCTGCTCTTCAAGTGCTTTCCAGTGATACATCTTTCATTTTCCACCGACATGTAGTTCGCGAGTTAGAGGGGGAGGGTGTTCAAACACCCCCCCCGTACGGGGAAAGGGAGTGTTTGACATGACAACTTGTACGGGGCGGGCCAAAGAGGGACTCGAGCCTTCTTCCCCTGTGGATTATGTGGCCGCCACCCCACGAATCGTGCGTATTGGAATCGCCGAGCATCAAGAACGGAGACGGCAGCTGGTCGAATAAGTGTTCCAAGCTCCGCATCAGGTAGGTTCACAGCAGGCGGGAGGTAAATCGAACAGACAGTGGGACGGACCGAGTTTCATTGTCACCGCGACCGCCTGTAGCTCAGTTCGGAGCGTTATTTTTGTGCATGGAATGAACTAAGACAGCGACGCCACCGTGCGCCACTGATTCGGAAATGACTTCAGGTGGGTTCGAAACATGTAGCATTTCAGTCTGCTCTGCCTCCGGGGAAAGTCTGATTTCCTGCAGGCAGACTACATTGGTGCTCATACAGAGCAGCAATCGTTGCAGGTCAGCCACATTAGCTCTAAAACCTCGGACATTCCACTGCATTAAAGAAGTGAGCATCATGGTGTTAGACGTTGATTAAAAGAGAGGCCGAGGATCGGCGACAAAAAGTAAGAGGTCTGCTGCTGAGACCTCTGTCACACCAGGCCACTTTGGCGCCATCCGACGTCGGCAGAACTCGATCTGCCCCTGACCGATCTGAAATAAATTTTGGGCCGGCGCCTCGGAACAGCCGAGAACCGGCCACACTACCCGTGAGTGAGATAGGCCCGACGAGCAGCGCTTCGCAGGGCGACTCGGATGGGGCGGAGGACACATCAACCGCGGGGAGGCTGGTGAGGTCGCCGGAAGAGGCAGAGGAGTAATGGGGGGGGGGGACCGGGTTCGGTGGCGGCGGTGGCTCTGCGTCCGGGATGGAGTCCCGACGCTCCACGAGGGCCGCCAGCCCCGTGTGGAATCCCGCAGCACTAAGGTCCGGAGCTCCCGCCCGGACACCGGGCTCCGACGGGCGAAAGTCCGGCCCGCGCTTGGGAGGGTGTCGGGGAGTCCCGGCTGTAGACTCCCTCCTGGGGAAGCGGCAGGTGTGGAGACATGAATGGGCACGGAGGCCTCGCCGCGTCGCCCTTCGGAAGAGGACGGCGTGTCGCTCGCACCCGCCCCTCAGGGCTGAAGGGACGGATGGACCTCGCTGAGGCCACAGCCGTGATGGACAAGAGTTCAGCCTTTCTCCGTCGGCTCTGCGCTCACCGGCGTGGTTGCGTTCGCAATGACCTCGCTGAGGAGGGTCGGAGGTATTCCCTGTGCTTTAAGCAGATGTGGCAGCAATGCAGCTAGGTCACCCACCGTCATGTTACGCAGTGAGTCCAGTCTGGTCACCAGCGTGGTGCCTCAGGCTAACGTCATTCGAAAGAGGAATGTTCTAGCTTACAAAAATAAGGTAATTTTTTCAGCGAGTTCGGGATGATCTTTGATCTGGCAAGGTCACATGGAACATGTTCGGTCTTAATCATGTTTGTCCGTCGTGATGTCACGAAAATACAGCGTAATATGTCCCAAGTATGCACAAGAAGTGTGGCAAGTTTTGCGGGAATTAAATCTTTTTGATGTATCTTCACTTCATTGTTGCAAAGTGGCGCTTCAAAAATATGTTCCGACGCTTTCCGGCAGATTGATTTCGTGCTTTTCGTTTGTCCGATGCTCTATAGTTTGGTGTGCACAGTGTCCTGCGTGCCTGCTACACATCAGCTTAGGTTTAAATTGTTGGACGCGAGTGGTCAAAAGGTCGTGATATCCCGTCACCAATGGACCCCTGCCATCCAGGTCTAAAATACCAGTTCTTCACATTTGCACGAAAGTGAGCACATGAGGTTTTCCTAGTTAACTGAGACAACCCTAGTCGAGCATCAGGGCCTTCTGGTCAGCCATGGACGACCTCAGCTGACCTTGGATAACATATTGGACTAAGATATTCATAGTTTTTTGGGGCAGTGATTATGAAATTCACATATATTATTCACGTATCAGAATTTGCACTTATCGAAGGCTGGAATCGAGGACAAAGTTATCTAAGGTCAGTGAAGGTCAGTGACCTCGGCTGACCTTCAAAAGGTCCCGATTCTCGTCTGTCTCAGTTAGCTTAAACGTCTAAGAACATCCGATGTGAAGGACGACAATGCCATATCTAGTTGGTAGACATCGATTGGTGGCGTGGTGCCATGACCTTTGACCTTCCTGCTGACATGCAGCAGGCACGCACGGCGAACAATCCGAGAAACGAAAAGCACGAAATCATTCAATATTCTCCAGATGGCCTCCGGGCATATTTCTCGAGCGCCGCACGGCAACACAAGTTCCAGTTTGCCCAGTTCCTCTTTTTCGTCACACTTTTGTAGATACTAGTTTCTTTCCCAGCCTTGTCACGGTGGACAAGCACGGCTAAAATGGAAATGTTCCTAAGACCTGAGTCGTGTCAAAGGTCACCCAAAGGTCACCGAATAATGAGGTTATATGCGAAAGCAGCAATTTCCTTTGTGAATGACGCTTATCGTGCTTCCGTGACAATCTGTCAAACTTATGGGCATTAGAATCATTCGTGTCTGCAAAAAATCAGTGATCCTTAATGACCTGTAACTATGGCCTCAGGCCAGCCCGTTAAAAATTTGACTGGCCATTTCTACACAGGTACTATGATTGTGTTAACAATCAACATCGAACGGGGTTGGGTGAAACATTATGAGATTTGGCGTGTAACAACCCATACGTATGAACCTATGCGGCATGTAAAGCGACGGCTCGATGGTTTTTCGGAGAATGGTTTTGCGTGGCAAGGAATGGCTTGAACACGGTTAGCGTCCTACGGTGTTGTCCAGAAAACAGCTCTGTGAACCTTATGGTAAATGCCAACCACCCGCACTAAGCAGGGTCTCGCTGTTTACCTTGTCGACTTCGAACAGCCAAACGGGTCCACTCCGGTTCTCCGCTGATGACGTATGTCCGCAGCACGCGCGACGGCACCCCGCACGCCGGACCTCCCACTACATTCGAACAGATTCCTGCGTCGCTCCAGCCCAGGACAAAGACCAGAGTTCCAACCAGCCCGTATATTGAGGATCGAGAAGTTACACCTTGGACTGGAGCTCGGCCGCCTTGGCCTTCTCCAGCTTGGCGATCTTGGCGCGCGACTTGGGACCCAGCAGGCTGCCGCCCCAGTGGCGCCGGATCTCGTCGTAGCGCTCGTTGTAGTTGGTCTTCACCGCCTCCACCAGCTTGGTGAGCGAGTTCCGGTCTGACGACTCCACCTGGCGAGACAGCGTCGGTCAGGAAGTGCTCCAACCATCATCGCCACCGCGACCACGGCCAGCAAACTCAGTGTTAAAAAGCTCGTTATGTAGGGTCCCCACGACACAGTCGGGTGAAGAAATTCATGCCATCATGTTCAGTATCGGACGTGTTCGCTGTCCGTTCGCTGCCGAAACCCACCTGAGAGAGACAAAGGGCAGCACAAGTCTTCCGGCGGACCACCTGACCGAGCCGGGCCTTGCCCTTGACGATGCAGTAGGGCACGCCCATCTTCCGGCAGAGCGCCGGCAGGAACAGCACGATCTCCAGCGGGTCCACGTCGTGCGCGATCACCACCAGCTGAGCCTTCTTCTGCTCCACCTGGCGGCCGTTGGAAACAGCGGTCGGGACGGAGCCGATTGGAACAGACACTCAGTAGGGGACGAACGGGTATGCTCAGTGTTAAAAAGCTCGTTTGGTTTGTTCCCCACGAGGTCGTCGGGTGAAGAAATTCATCCCATCATCGCTCACATGCTGGCTAGCCAGACTGACAGCAAAAGCAAAAACGACCGCCGCAACACTGCCACCATCCCTTGAAACCTGAGCAAATCAGGCCGCCTTTTCACAGAAATCGTCAGCAGGATGGCAGCAGTGGTACGAGACCCGTCAAGCGGCGAGAACATCCCGCGGGGAAGTCTCACCAAGGAAGTGACGGTGCAGACTCCCTGGCGCACCACCGGCGGCCGCTTGGTCGGCTCATCCTCCTTTGCCTTCGGCGCGCGCCTTGGCACGCTCGCGCAGCCGTTCCTTCTTAGACTGGCGCGACTCGGGTCGGTATTTGTCCAGCAGCTTGAACAGCTGGGTGGCTGCAGGTCAGAGGGGGTCAGGGTGTGTCGGAGGCACGCACCCAGCGGCGGACGGCCACCCCATTGTCAGAGATCCTTGTGGAATAGCTTAGTCATTAGACTCCTGATGCTAAAGCAAGTGTCATCAGATGAAATTGGTTTCACTAAATGTGATGGGGCCACACTGGGCCTCAAAATTCTAAACGGAATTTTACCTGGCCGCGAAGATACAAGTTCGCACATCATGGCTCTCACGGGAGCTTAGTGCGGCGCATCATGGCTAATGGGTGACACCCAAGCTAGCGCCAAAGGACAGGTAAAACCCACACATCACGGCCCACTGCGGAGCACAGTGCGGAACACGCACGTCATCGCTCACGACAGAGCCTAGTGCGGCTGGAGCTCACACATCATCGCTCAAGGCCGAGCCTAGTGCGGCTTATGCTCGCACGTCATCGCTCGCGGCGTGGCACAGTGCAGTCCGTGTTCCTCCATCTTGGCTTGCTGCTGGGTCTACCGTGCCACACCTCGCACATCATCGCCCCGTTGCGGGGCTTAGTGCGCCGTATCACCGCTGCCGGCCCGGGGAGGCAGCGGCAGCGGCAGCGGCGGCGGTCATCGGCCGACGCCGGCCCGGCCGCACGGGCCCGACAGAGTCCCCGGCTGGCTGTCCAGGGGCCCGGCTGCGACCGGCCGGCGCCGCCTCCGCGCGCGCCGTGCATATCATCGCACGCCAGACGGCGGCCTAATGCACACCTGTCTGCTTGTCCAGGGTCTGCTTGAACTGGTTGATGGGCGGCGGCACACGCAGCCGCTGCTGCAGCACCACCTTCTGGCGCTGCAACCGGACGTAGCGTGGCCAGCGCACGAAGTGAGTCAGGTCACGGCGCGGCTGGATGTCACCACCTGCCAATCAAAAGCAGAGAAGCTGGGTCAGTGTCCAGGCCAGTTTGCACGGAACACGATGAATGGATACTAGGATCAGCAAACGGAATGTATTCTTTCATAATGTATCAGGTGAACTATGCATGACATCATGGTTTCTAGTTTCTACTCCAGTGCACTTTTCCAGCTGCAAAATGCAAAATGTAAACCAAGAAACTAGGAACACCAAACAAAATCGTCTTCCACTGAAGGAGTTTCGATGTTTGTTGAAGACCAAAAATATTGCATCTCATTCCACATTTAACAGCTGGAAAAATACACAGATGATTAGGATGCAACTCACCAATTCTGAAGTTCCGAGGCCGCTTCTCGAACAAAGGGTTCACAACCTTCTTGGGCTCAACTTTTTTGGTTGACAGGGGATTGGCTGCCACCTTCTTGCCCTTCTTTGCCAGGGCTCCCTTCTTCTGCAATGCAGAAAAATGACATCTTTAAGAAAGGTCAGCACAAAATTTAACAAAAACATAAAATACACCAGAATACAGCAACATTAATTCAATTATGACTGGAATAAGTAGGACCAGTGTGATTTTGAAGCAGTGAACTATTGATCATACAATGAGCCTCCTGACAAGCATCTCAGTAACATCAGTACTTTAATGTCTCTCCTGGCAATGTGCCTTGCAAATTTCTTGGTGGATCAATTTACAAATGACTCTCTGCAACAGCATGTGATTAGTGGTTTTCCACTTGTGCCATTTCTGGGATGAATTTTGCTCCTAGAAAACAATGATTCTGCCAATGGTGATTACACCTGGACAATTTGTTATGTTGCCAGTGGACAATGATAGGTTGGCAGGCCATGTTGTCTGGTCAGATACTGAGGTGACACATTATCCTTCACATCAATGATTGCTGTTTTCCTTCAATCCCTTCCAGGTTATTACTTCTTCCTTTGCCTTTCAGTTACTTCATCTTATGTATTTTTGCCATACTTATCCCTGGTGCTTCCACCCTTCTCAGTGCTTCTGAATATATCTCTGTGTTATTTAATGCATATTTATTTCTGCACTTCTATTTCTTAAAAACTCCATCTAATTTTCTGCTTATAGCTGTTATCACTTCCTTCCTTTTCAACTTCACTGAAATTGTAGTGCTTGTAAAATAAAACATTTATTTGCATAACACACTTGTTTGAATATTAATGTAACTATATACAAGAAATATACCTGTGTAATCATTTATTCTGTGTTCCAGTTTATGCTTATGCTATATTGCTTTTCATTTTTCTACTTTTGTAAAAATCATCTTTTGGGAATACTCACTTAACACACACATTACCTGTGTTAATGTTTGTTTCATTTTCTATTCTAATCATCATATCTACTATTTTTGTATAACATCAATTCCCTTGTACTTATTAAGTTCTGCTGTGTTCATGGTTCTCTGATATAGCAGTACCCAGTCTGCAACCCATGCCACATGACACAAGATATAAGTATATACCTATAAGATATAGGTATGACAAGATATATACCTCATATTGGCCTATGAGCACATACCTGTTGGGTTGAGCAAGTTATTACTGACTACTGATTAACTGCTAAAACACTGAACTGACTCAGATTCCATTCATACTGATTCAGAATCAACCTCAAGCAGGGATAATGGCTTTACAAGGTTCAAGAGATGACCCTATTCCACAATGCACTAGGAGGAAATTTCACAACCAACCACAAATTAACAACCACAAATTAACAGAGACAAATAACACCATAGTCTTACTTGAAATGGTCTGGATATCACAGCCATTTTGCAGGAATCTTATTTCCAAACAAGCAAAACATCTTGCCTATGCACAAAAAAATACTTCTGGGTTCAGAGCAGTGACAACTGGTAATCAGAGGAAACTGAGACAGTACATCACCAAAAATGCCAGGACATGTAGAATTAAAATCATACAGAACCTGTGTGTAATGGCACCATTTATAAAACTGACTGCATCATTAAATTGGAATATGTTCACTTTCTTCTACATTCAACAAAACACAGAACATGCATGCAGATTCCCCATAATGCACCACATTGTCACCCCTGCAAGCATATGGTACAAGGCAGTCATAGAGGCAACTGGTCAACATCAATTTGTAACTACAACATACCATACACTACTACTGTGCCAAGGCAGGCTGACACCACATTCCACAGCACAGATTGTAGTGTCACAGAGTTAGCTATTGACACTTAAAGTGCATGAAGACCTTGCTGACATCTTTAAGCAGTTAATTACATCATGCATAAGAAAATTTTGTCTTGATGACACAAATTAAACTTAAAGCAACTGCTGTATTATGATATCATTATATTATATAAGATGATTGTTGGAGATATTTCATTCATCATTTTATGCTCTGCTGCAACTAGATATGTCCAACATGACCATGTCAATGGAAATCGGATTTTGGGTGGGTGCATCATTATATCATAGTTATAATAGAATGGCAATGACAATGGAACTTAGCCATTCTAAAAGACACAGGCAGTAATCATGTTTCAGCTTTATTATTACATTCATCAGAAATGTTTTTTTTTTGTTAATTTTTTGATGCTCAAAATGTTTACATGTTCAAAAAATTGTTTGTATGCTGCAATCACATTTTTGTTCATTGGAAAAGACACTGAAGAAACAGCATTCCTCAAGGCAGAAATAAAAAAAACTGAAATAATGATTACTGCTTGTCTTTCAAAATAGTTTATTTCTAATGTCATATTCATTATATGCATAAAAACATGCTGTCATAGTTATGATGTCTATATGGTTATTACTACCGTAATCACCCAAGTATAATGCTCCCCCCACTTTTGAATCGAAAAACAAGTCTTTTTTGTCATACCCAAGTATAATGCTCCCCCTAAGTTTTCAGATTTTTCTGTTAAAAAGAAGTTTTCAGATTTTTTATGAAAACAATTTATTTCCGATAAAAAATTACATTTTCTGCATTTCAATCTTAATCCGTCAAAGTCATCATGATCACTGTCATCAAAAAGTTCACGAAACTCTTCCGGAGTTAGTCTTGCATCTGTATCCCAGTTGGGGTCAAGTTGGTCTTCATCTTCTTCATTTTCTTCTTCTGTGTCTTCTTTCCAGAGTTCATCGTCTTCTGTGCCATCCAAATTGTTTGAGATTCCAGTCTTCAGGAAACTCTTGACAACCATCTGAGACGGAATGTCATCCCAGGCTTCCCTGACCCAAGTAGAGACTAGAGACAGGCTAGGTCTCTTGAAGTTTCCACTCTTGGTCTGTTCTTGCTGACCAGAAGCCATCCATTTTTGCCTCATTCTGTCCTTGAACGGTTTGTTCAGAACGACATCTAGAGGTTGCAGGATAGATGTCAAGCCACCAGGAATCACTGCTTGGGTGGTGTTGAGAGAAGCACATTTTCTTTTCACTTTGTCAGTAATGTGTGCTCTGAACTGATCCCACACTAAAAAGGATTTCTTCTTCAGGAGAGCTCCAGGCCTGCTATTCCAAACTCGATTGAGCCACAGCACAATTCCTTCTTCATCCATCCATCCTTTGGGATGTACATGGATCACCACACCAGCTGGAAATTTCTCTTTTGGAGCTGTCTTTCGTTTAAAAATCACCATGGGCTTGAGCTTAGTTCCATCTGCCATGCAGGTCAGGACTGTGGTGAAGTGTGTCTTTTCATATCCAGTTGTTCTGATTTGGACAGTTTTGCTTCCCTTGGGCTCAACTGTTCTACTGCCAGGCATGTCAAAACACAGAGGTGTTTCGTCCATGTTCCCAATCTGTGAGAATTCAAAGTCATGCAGTTTTCTTTGATTCAACACATAGGAGTGAAATGAAATTACTTTGTTATCAAGTTCTAAAGGTAGTTTTTGAGAGATTTTTGTCTTCTGCCTCAGGCTCAGGCCATTTCTCTTCATAAATCTGTGGACCCAATTCAGAGAAGCCTGGAAACCTGGATCTCTCTTCCTTCTGAGAGCCTCTAGCTGGATGTGAAGCATCGTGACAATGTAGCCACTGCATCTCTGGTCAGTCACCCATTCCACAAGCTCTTTTTCCAAGTCCGGGTACTTGGCTGGAAGGCCCCTGCATGCTCTTTTGGTTTTTGGCAGCTTAACCAGAAGTTCTTTCTGTTTTCTCCACAGCCTGACATTTGCCTGTGGAATTGTGAATTCTCTGGAAGCAGCCCAGTTGCCATTTGCTTCTGCAAATTTGATGACTTTTAGCTTGAAAGAAGCCTCATAAGAAGACCTTTTTCTTTTCAATCCTGGAGTGTCAGTCATGCCTGTTTGGGGGATACAGAATGATTGTCGTTCAAATTAACAACGGTAAATTAAAAACATTCAACGCATAGAAGTTCATTCGTTCATTCTCACTGTAACTTCTTTACCTGCACGGGCCAATCAATGAATGATCTCCGTCTCTATTGCGATCAGCGCTCTACGAATGATGAGCGTTCTGATCGTCCCTATGAATGATCATTGCCTCTATTGTTCATAAAGAATGAAATGAGTGACGCTTACACAAGTTGTTCATTGTGAACTTTCACTCGATAAGATGAAGCATTATTCGGTGGCTGAGAAAAACTAAGCGATGGGGGCGTTCCGGCTTGGATGCTCAATTAAGCAGATTTCTCGATTCCTGCAACTTCTCTCCCTGTATTATATTGATTGATAAAATACCACAAACGTGCTAATAAAATTTATTACATAATTTGATCTCCCCTTACACAGAATTTAAGTTTGCAAACTGGGATTTCTCACATACTCAAGTATAATGCTCCCCCAACTTTTAATGTTAAAATTTGGGACGAAAATGGGAGCATTATACTTGGGTGATTACAGTATGTTACACCATAACATTATTGCAGTATATCACTGCATTATGGGAAGCTCTGTGGTTACTGGAGTGTGTGGGGGTCATTTCACCCTGGATATAAGGGATAGAAATGCTGCATGAAAGGCACAATCCCATGCTGTAGGCAAGTACTGGATATTACAAGCCACAGGCCAATAGTGCAATTGGACTTAGCTCTTTCCAAAGAGGTTGCACAAAGGGCAGTATCAGATTATATCAAAACAGGGGCAGTGTGCTGGTTTGGCTGGGTTGAATCAGGTTAGAACTGGCTAAGTTGGGTTTGGTTACATTAAGTAACATAGTTTTTTCACTTACTGTTTCATTTTTTTGTTAATTACTTTCAACCTTGTACTGAGATCTCTTTTATAAATATTGTACTTTATTACTGTCAAATTATTCTATTTATATATCTCTCTGAAATCAAATTTCCATCTTTAATAGTTTCAGAAAGTTAGAATATGACTAATATTTTCTCCTCCAAACATGATTTATATTAAATATTAGTTATTTTCAAACCTTTTTCATTACTTCTGATATGACCATGGGTCTGATCCATGGACCAACCAGCATTGAGATGCCATGTAACCACACCAGATAATGCATGGAAGAGACAACACAATTTGTTCCTGAAGAAACAGTGTATGTTTCAAGTTTTTTGAACCAGTCATAAGTCATCCACATCATTATTGCATCCCAAACACTATCAAACCACTACAATTGTTTACCCTCACTGTAAGTGCTTGCCCAGAATCTTTCTGAGTGGTGAGCTAGTACTGCCTCTGGCCACCACTGCCACAACACCATTGTCAGACTCCCTGATAAAGGGATGCTTGACTGCATGAGCCATATGAGTGGAAAGGAAAGGGATGTGTTTTCAAGGTGTTGACTCAAATACTATGTTAGCATTTTGTAATAATTCAAAATGGCAGACAGCTTGAGGGCTGTGCACAAATGATTCCATATGACCACATGCCCACAACATTCACAATCATTTATCTGCCCTTGACACAGGTAAGGACATCCCACTTGGGGTGGTGGATGCCAGCATATTCTGCTCATTTTCTCCGGGGGGATTTGAGTGGACGACCACTCTGTTCTGTCTTTCTTGGCAGACAGATGATAAGCCAACAGTGATAATCACATTACACCTCATTTTTGATGTTTTGTCCTTCTGAACAGGGCTGGATGTCATTTCTGAAATAGTGCAACAATATACATAAGAGATACATCACTTTTCACCTCTTCAGGCCACCTTTGCTGTACATATGATACAGAAGAGCCCATACTTTCCTATGAAAGCAAGAAAGGGTGACACTACTGGTATGGTTCCTGAAGGGCATAAGTTATTTCTCACTGCATGAAAACACAACCAGAATGGGCAGTGCCACTTGCCTTTGCCTGCCACTGCCTTTGCTACAAGGGCATCTTATGTATTGTGTAACGGGTGATGACGTCGTCGGTAAATGACACTAGAGCAGAGCTGTGAAAACTCAATTAGGTCATTTTCTGGTGACAAGAAGTGCCAAAAAATTTCTATTCCAAAGAAAAATTTTGTACTCCAAAATAGCCATTTGCCCCCCCAAAAAAAACATGGGTATTCCTACTCAACCAGTTTGAAGTTGCCCAGTGTCCTCCCCTGGTTGATGGTTTACCCATACGCAACTGCTGAACACTTCAAACCCACGGCCAGCCACCTTCCACCATCCCAGCCAATGACTCCGCTGATCTACCATGTAGACCCAGGGAACTGGTTTGACCCCCAAAACGGAGCCATTGGATCCACCCCCGCTGGTCACGTGCTTGCAAAGCACCCTAATTAGTCCATGTTTCTCACATAAATACATCACATTCTCCTTTAAAGAGAATTGGTACTTTAACACCAGGAAGAAAAACCAAAACTACACTGGGTTTCCAACATTACACCAGAGGCTGCAGTTAGATACAGATGTTCACAGGGTGTAATGTTGCCACAAAATGTACAAACCTGGACCAGAAGTGCAATATATGATACTACAGGCCATAGGCTGATAAAGGGTGCAACCAGACTTGGCTCTGCACAACAGTTTGGCTGTGCATCCACATCAGTTGTGTTGGGTTGGGTTAGGATAGGATAGGTTAGGTTAGGTTTGGTCAGGTTAGGTTAGGCCAGGTTAGGTTGTCAGGATTTGGTTAGATTAGGTTAAATTAGGTTATCTTGTTTATCCATTAAGTTAGACTTTACTTTACTGATAATGTCACTAGGCCCAAATACCTTCATCTTGGGATCTGCCCTTTTTGAAATTGTTACAGTAGAATTGCAACAGACACCAAATGGACAAGTTGTTGCAGCAGTCAGCAACAAATGAAGAGTTGGTACCATTTGGTAATTTCTTCACTTTCTTGATCTTGGAATGACATTATACAGCAACAGAATCACAAATATTTGCCTCAAAACAGTCTGTTATATGATTTTTACGTTATCTACGTTTTCCACCCGAAAACATATGCTTGGTGAAAATGCGATGTATGGCCAAGTGTATCAGAGCGACGGCCGTACAGAAGAGATTTTAGAACTGCCTTACGCTGCGCCTCAGGCGTTCGAGACCACGAGCCCCTAGCCGTTCAGAGAAGTTATATTGAGCAATTATGTTAACAACAGAATACGCCTAGCCAGCACAAACAAATAAGTTCATGACGGTTTACCAACTCATTGAAAGAAAGCGATGGCAAATATTGACAGTTACCTTCTTTCCAACCATCTTGAATACAGGGATGCTACGACGTGAGTCTACACGCCACGAGCCTTCAAAGGAAAAGGAAATACGGTAGAGGTGTGGAACTGTTGTTCGATGTGACGCTTCATTCCCTTACTTGTATGTTTTAAATAGGAATAATGTCAGTTTTCCATGATTAGGACAAACTTTTGAGGATAAAAAGTTATCCATCTATTAATCTTTATGAATGGCCTCACGACGATGTAAAATGGGAAATATATCGATAATATTTTTGGAGGAATCTCCTCAATAACCGATTTAAACGTGGAAGCTGGGATTTTAATAATTCTTGAAACGAGAAAAAGTGCACTGAGAAATTAGCTACCTGTTGCTCCACAAATAGCGCTAGAAGAAACCTAATAATTATTGTTCTTCCTATTTTAAAAAATAAGCTTTTTGAATTTGAGCAGAACGCATAAAAGTGATGACGATACCGAACGTCCCGATCCGACCTAATTTTGGCCTTTGCGGCTGACGTGACGCTGAGTCTGTCCGTATTTCAGCAGCATGACTACTCAAAACGAACTTTTATCAAAAGCTGAAGATGTGGCGGACGAGGTAAGAAGGCAGGCATAATTTAATTATTCCCCGAAAATTATTTACGTATAGGTATGGGTGCAAATATTCGAAAATCGCTCGTTTGCTTGTCCAGCATATGCGCGCGTAAATCGTCTCGACGCTCTGTGTCGGCATTCATGCGTCTGTTGTTCTTCGTTTACATTGTTTTTCAGGCGGATGAGCGTGGTCTGTTAGTGCTTATGCTAAGTTTGGCAATGGAAATACTGATGTACTTTGATGTGGTTTTTCCCATTCTTAGGTGAATAGTTACAGGACATGTAATGTGGAAAGTGAAATTCCACATATTGTCTTAAACACTTGTCTTAGCAGACAATAAACTTTTTTATCACTGCTTAAGCCTGTTTTTTGCTTGGCTTGTTATCTCAGCAACCACTATGCTAGGTGGTAACCTACTCCAGATATTGGGTGCTCTGACAAAGCTGTGCTGTCATTGCACACAATATGCAACAGCAACTTTTACTGCTTGATGCTGGGGGTACATGTAGGTCCCTGCCCTTGTTGAATGTTCTGTGGAAGGTTTTTTGTCAACTGGGCATAGTTTTTTGTTAGCCCCAGATATTTTGCTGGCTTTTGGAGATTTGACTCATTTCTACCACAGTGTTGGGCAAACTGTACATTGGGTCAAGTATATTACATTGCTGTTTGGTGATCACAGGGTTCTGTGCAAATTCTTTGCTGTGATGGTAACCTTTTCTTAGTGGCGTTATTTTTCACCAGAGTCCATCTAGTGTGGGAGTCAAATTGTGCTAAGTTGGAGCCAGCAGTTGGCATGGCATGAACAAGATTTGATCATGTCATGGCATGCAGTTTGGTAGATTGATTTGGGAAGGACTTGCCTTTTTTGGTGGCCTGGGATGTGGAAGCTTGGCCATTTCATACACTGCCTTTGTAGCCACCATTTAAATTTTTATCAGAAACTGTAAAGCAGTTTAAATTCAATCACTGAGAATAACTAAAAGGTGTATCATTTGTTTGAGGATGTTTGTAGTGACTAGCATCTTTGTCATCATTGTTTGGTTCACTGTTGCAATAGAATGAGGTTAGGTATTTTGCTGCTCTTTCTGTAAGGTTATGACCAGGGTTTTTGTAAAGATGGACTGTGTTGCAAAGTGACATTGACTGGACAATATACCTGGCCTAGAGAACTGTGACTCAGGGACAGCCATTTGTGTTGCTAGATGTACCATATTCAGTAATAAGGCAAAAGGGCATTAATCCACTCAAATGCCTGCATAAACATTGAAACATATCCACCCAGGTGCCATTGCCTTTGGTATATAGCATAAAAGCATATTTAAAGCATTGAAGTTGGAATGAAAATTGTGCAAAATAAGTATTATTTATTTCTTAGGAAGCTGAATGTATGTGATTCCCATTGTCTGAATAAGAACCATGTATTGTCTTATGTTATCATCAAGAAGAATTTCATTCAGATTTGACTGACTGGAAAACAAGAATTATACATCTCACACACCTTTTGGGGTTATGATAATGCCATTTGTATTCCTTCATGCAGTTCATGCTCCTCCATTATCCTTTGCTCCATTCATCATTGCATTTATCTGTGTGTCTATGCATTCTGGGATCATATCCTTACCCAAGGCTGTCACAAACTACTGAAACCTCTGATGCATGGACTGCCATGCCATGCCATGCATAGGACTCATGACACACTGCCATGATTTTTATTAAGTAAGGTCTGCAGGCAAAAATTGGTCCAAATGTTTGCACTAATTTTTGTGGTTTGGCAAAGTTTAATGCTGCGCAATTCTCCGTTCCAGGTTTTACGCAAAACAAAGCATATTTTACCTCACTTGGCCCGTTTCTGTCTAATCAGTACATTTTTTGAAGATGGACTCAGGATGTGGTTCCAGTGGAATGAACAGGTTTGTAGCACTTAGGCATCATCATGCAGGATGGTTGCTCTTGTTTACTACATCACTGCATATCTGGTCTGAGTTGTTTTATTTGGCCTATTGTATCATTGGATCAGTCATTTCTTATGTCATCTGGTGGACACAAAGTTCTGTGTCCTGTGGAGGTTTTTGGATGATGTGCTAGTTTATTGATTTTGTGACCTTGTGACTTGTCAGTCCATAAGACGGCATCCATAAAACAACTGTCATTGTTCAGATACACATGCCTTTTCTAGTGCCTTTTCATCTTCATCCTTGAATGGGAACAGCATTAGTATTGAAATTAACATCAGACAGTGAACATTGGACCATGGTGAGACCCAACGCTGACCATTTCGCGTGTCCGTTCCAGCGCGAATACATGGACATATCATGGGGCTGCGGCTGGTTTCTGGCGGCGCTCTTCGTCTTCGTCAACTTGGTGGGCCAGCTGGGTGGCGTGGCCATGGTGCTGCTGCGCCTGAAGGTCGACGCGGCCGTCGGCGTGCTTTTCGCCATCGTGATCCTGCAGACGGTGGCGTACCAGATCCTGTGGGACGCGCAGTTCCTGTTCCGCAACCTGGCGCTGATCGGCGCCCTGCTGCTGGTGCTGGCCGAGACGCGTGTCGAGGGCAAGAGCCTGTTCGCTGGCGTGCCCAGCCTGGGTGAGTGACGGCTGACGGGCCGGCCAACCGGGTTCGGGGAAGCCAGGCCTGGTGCTAGGAAGCCGAGCCGGGCTCTAGGAAGACCGGGCGAACGTGGACGGAGTAGGGGGTGAGAGGAGTGAGGAGTGGCAAGCTCTGTGCCAGGACTGGAAGTTTTATTGCAGGCTGCTAGGCCAAATGCCATCTTGGATTGGACAGCATACTCTGTGAAGACAGATCATCATGGAGAGAATTGATTTGATTTGGAAATGATTGTGGCTTCCCTCAGTGCCGCAAAATAGCAGTTTTTCAAACCCTGCCGTGGTTGGCGAGGTGCTCGACAGGAGATTCGGCACCTCGTACCGGCGTCGCAAGGGGGGAGGGGGAGGGGACCGGGCACGGCGTTTGACTTGGCCCGTCGCTGCTGGCCGAGGAACCCTCGCAGGTGTGAGTACGGCAGATGTTCCCCCCGTGATGTTCCTGAGGGCGGCGGTTGGCCGATTCTGGCCGGGCGCCGAACATACTGGGACGGGCGGCTGGCAGTGAAACTGGACGGGAATTGTGGGGAAAACCGGCAGACACTCAGCGAATAACCGGTTTTGGAATCAGATTCGAGGCATCGTTTTCACGAACAGAAACTGTCTGTTAGTTTTCGTTGGCCATCATGTTGATGAGATTTGGGCACTGGAACGTGTGCCGATGTTCGGTTGGACCTTTTGGGGCGTTTTTGCTATGTAGTAATTTACCACCTTCTTATGTTTGAGTTGCTTTCAGCGTTTCCACACTGGACGACTTTTGCCGTTTTTCGTCGTTGAAAGCGCGTGTGGAAGCTGCTCGATCGGGAATCTGGCCGGACCGTTTTTCTGCCGCATCTCTATCGATCGCTGTGGACACGAGTCCTGACGTTAGCCATTGCGTGTCGACAGGCGAGAACAAGCAGAAGACATACTTGATGCTGGCTGGGCGCATCCTGCTGGTGTTCATGTTTCTGACCCTGCTGCGATTCGAGTTTTCACCTCTGCAAGTGCTACAGGTCAGTGCACCAAGCTTTTATGCATCAGTATAGGAGAGTTTCGTGGTTATCATACCGTTCGTCCCAGTGTGAGGTGGTAGTGGGTGCTTTGCACTTCGCCATGTTCGTGTAACACAGTCTCTAATGTCATGCATTAGTGCGTACAGAGTACTTGACATAAAGGGATTTATTGGATTTGTAATGGTAATGTGCACATCGTGATGTGATGCACAGAGCACAGTCATGCACGTCATAATCTGTGCATTATGATGTGATGATAATGCACAGAACACAACCATCCACATTGTACTCATAGTGTTTGTGACGATGTTTTCGTTGTGCGCGGCAAAGTGCATTGTAGGCAGAGCTGGTAGGTATTTGAAATCCTTCACCAGCGTGGCGGCTGGATTTCTGTGCTCCGTGCTCGCCGTGGATGTCGCAGTCCGTGTTCACTCGTCGGAATGGCGTACATTATAATCGTAACGTCGATCGCGCTAAGCCGTTCTTGCCCGCCACCGGTGATCGTGTGGTATGTAACCGCGTCGCCGGTTTATGCTCTGTGTAATTGAGGTTTTCCGTAACAGGCGCGTTGCGTTGACCAACATAGTGCGTTGACCGTCCCCATGCCGTCCCCCCTGCGTCCCTGTCGTCCCCCGCTGTCTTTGCCATCCCCTCGTCGTGTATCTGACGTGACTGCGTCGACTGCAGATCATCATCGGTTCCGTACTGATGGTGCTGGTGACTATCGGCTACAAGACGAAGCTGTCCGCCCTGCTGCTGGTCCTCTGGCTGATGGCACTCAACTTCTACGTCAATGCGTGGTGGTCGGTGCCGTCCTACAAGCCGATGCGCGATTTCCTGAAATATGACTTCTTCCAGGTGAGCTTTGGGCCCGGTCTGCCGTGAGCACCGCCTCGTCGTTCTTTCAGCTTGTTCCGAACGTTTTTGTTGGGCGGGTTGTTGGATCTGAGCCCGTACTACCCGGACTCTGTTGTTCGGGTCGGAACCGTGCCGTGCTGCGACTGGCTTCCATCGGCGGAATCGGGAGGAGTTTCCGGTTTTTGTGAGCGCTGAGATATGATCACTCGTGATGCAGTTCGGTGGTGAGGTGCCCCTCCCGAAAACGGCTGCGTCACGCCGATTGTGCATATTTCCGCCGGCTGCGGGCGCCCATCCCCGGCCTCATTCCCATTCAGCGGCCGGCCGACGGCCCCGGACCGGGCCGGAGTCTCGCCATTTTGTGAGTGTCTGCGGCGGCGGCGGCGGCGGCCCGTCCTGAGAGCAGACGCCCGGCTGACCTCCGGCGGTGACCACTTTCGCCGCCGTCCGTCACGGTGACGTCACGCCGCCGGAGGCTGCCGTGACGTCACGTGGACGGACCGTCTGCCGGCCTGGCGGCCGGTGCCCGTGCCAGAGACCGCAGCCGGGATATTGATCGGCTCCGAGTCGGCGCCCGGTCGGGCGGCGTGGTCCTGACAGGATTACGGCCGAGACCCACCTCGTGCGGCCTTTCCCCGCCCTTCCCCGTCCGGCCTCCCGGACAGCCTGGTTCTATGGTATTTGGTGTAAGCCGGACCCGTAACGAAACTGGACAGCCTTCGGAGATGGTGTCGTACGCTCCTTGTGTTAGGTAATACCACACGGACTTGCCGGGAGGATATGCCAGATGTCGCCTGCGTAATTTGGCGGCTTCGCCAAGTCTTCTCCACCAACGATTTCGGAAAATTGTGAACCGGGTACATTATGGTTCGATTTAGTGTGGATGAAATATGGTAAAGAGGCATACCGTGTGGGGGTAAAAGATTTTATGTGGGAGGTTGCAGCGATGTGGTTATATGTTCAAATCTCTTCGGGAAAATGCATGGGACTAGCGTCAAGACTGTTATGAGTTTTCCGCCCTGAAATGATTTTTAAATGATGCGCCTGGAACGGGCGTTATAGATGTGCAGTTTCTAATGTTATTGAAACGTCTGTTTTGGAACCCCTTCAGAGTGTGTTTTGCCCTCCTTTAGAGTGTGTTTCCAAGGGATGCGTCCGGTTGACATGGCAGTACCCGATGGTTAACAGCAGCTTTTAACGTCCATCGCGTTAAAAGCTGTCCCTTTTTCTTGGATCTTCGTATCCCGGTTTCCATGTGGCGATTTCGAGCTAGTTTCTTCCCCGTATACGTCATGTACTGTTTGCTCATTGCCGAGGACGTAGCCTGGGTGGTGGCCTTCACACTGAACGGACTGGGCGTTTTGGTAGTTAGATGTGCGACAACTAGATGACATGCGAGGACTCTGGTTTAAATAGCTGACCAGTCATTTTTGGCGCAGTACTGATTGCTGTTGGCCAGGGAGCCAATGTTGGACGCGTTACTACCTATTTTTTTGCGCTCGTCTGCGTGGTTCTCTGGTGGATTTTGACCAATCTCGGCTCATCACATACAGATGTGCCCACTGTTGCGGCAGTCTGCGCGCAGAATCGCTCCCAGCTGTGCAGACGCTCCGACCGGTGCCTTCTGTCTGCCGCAGACGCTGTCCGTGGTGGGCGGCCTGCTGATGCTGGTCTCCATCGGGCCTGGCGGCGTCTCCATGGACGAGCACAAGAAGGAATGGTAGCTGGGTCGGCGTACTCGCTTCCACCGCCGGCCGTCTCTGCCCGCGCCCGCGCACTTTTAACCCGGCTCTACGGCGCTCGCGGGGGGCGCTTTTTAACGTGCGCAAACGATCTGGGGTGGCCATGTTGATCGTTGGACAGAGTTTATGCGGCGGGCGGGGTTACGACGCGTGGGGCCGCAGTGCTTCAAGAGGATCAGGCCTTTTCTGTCGTGCGCGCGCGCGCGGCTGCGGCCCTGCCAGTGTATGTGGTCTTGGTGTGCTTGGGCTGTTGCGGTTGTCCCGTTTTATCGCTGTTTTAAGTCTCTTCTCGATGTTTTATGGAGGTATTTTTGGTATTAAAAGTGAAAAATTGAGAAGAGTTGTATACATTGCGCCATTGTGGTCGTTGTTTTTCTTGGTGTACTGCAGGAAGAGAGAGAGGTGAGCTGAGTGCTGAGCACGGATCGGCTGCTAGTTTATTTCGGGCCGGAGGAATGCCTGGGCGTTTGGCACGAGCCGCTGCCCTGCTGAGCCGGTGTGACTGAGCGCTGGCTCCGGTGCGGTGCCGGGCTCCGTGTTGACGTGCCGGGATGTTGCCGGACGGTGGGCCCTCTCCGGTGTCGTTCAGTCAGCCGGTCACGGCAGCCGCAGCACTTCAGGGGCACTGCCGCAAACACTGTACACTTCCTGGTCTGGAGCACGGTAAAGACTAGGCCCTCGTGACACACGGTGCCCAGAACGGCGCTGAGCCATCCCGCGCTACTCGATCGCGTTATTCACGTATATGTGAAACATGCAGAGCGTCTCCCAACAGCTGACATACCAGATCTGGGTGGTGTAATGGTACACATTCCGGGAGACGCCGCCTTGCGCAGACTGCGTCGTCGCTTCTTCATGCAAAGGTTGCGCGGCTCCGAACGTGACAGATCTCGTGCGTAAAACCTGCATTGACAGGGCGATCGGAGATCAGGCTGTACTTTGTACACACAGGAAGCTTCTTATAACTGCGAAATGAAAGTCTGCGGGGCGTCAAGATCACGGACCACGCAGAAAAGCTCCCGGCGAACGTCGCCAGCACCAAGTGATGAGGGTAGCGGTGCGCTCGAAAACAGCAGAAACGGTCTACGCGCGGCCGTATGTGTTTCAGCAACTAAAGTAGTGTAGCGATTGAGAAGGAAAGGCAAACACATGAAATTTGCCGCTACTACATACTGCGTGAAACTACTTCGAACGTTGTCAGTATTATGTGGTACGTGGTATTGCCCATTGACGCTGGGGAAACTCAGAACATCTGCATTATGTGTTGGACGCAGTTTCATATATCTGATAAAACACTTGTAGGACTCTGCTCGAGTGTTGCGAGGTTTTGCCTTTGTAGTTCTTTTTTATCCCACTATCTGCTGTTTTTAGGCTGTGGCAGAACTGATGGAGCGGATTTTTATTTGAGTTTAGTGTATTTAAGTAACTGTCAAAACGTCAGATTGTTGGAGCCAGGTGAAGACGCATTCACCAAAGATCACCGCCGGTGCTGCCAGTGAGGAAGGCCCCGACAATATGAGCCACAGCAGGGCATGGCTGGAACAGGATGGGCAATTGCGGTGGGGTACAAGTGAGCCCGGGCATTTGAGGGTCAACCGGTAGATGAATGATACCTCTTGGTCAAGGAGAAGTTGGTAACCTTACAGCGTGGCGGTGAAAGAAGCTGATTCATATCCTCTGATCTCCCGATCTCTGACACTTCCGACAACCTGAGTCGTGTACGAGTGCATGCATCTGTTTTCGGACATGACGCCGTTAATCACGAGAAACTTTGCATGAGTTCATAAAGCGGAACAAAAAATTCATTAGTTTCAACGGCGCCTGAAATATATATATATATATATATATATATATATATATATATATATATAATAAACCGGAGAATATTATCGACGTAATACCGTAAGGATCCAGCGACGAACAAAACACCGAGGGAGAGGAATGAAACCAGGAGCACGGTCTCCATGTATCGTGATTGACATCAATGCCGCCATAAAACGGAGAGTGGCCGCCGGCTGACTGTGCGCTAGCGACGGTCCACCAATGAAAAGTTGTGCATGCGCTGGTCCGTGACTCAGTGAATCGGTGGGGAGACTCTGATCCGTCCTTCCGATAACCAGACTACTGACCTGACCTAACCAGACTACTGATCTAACCAGACTGCTGACCTGACCGTGTACGAGAAGCAAGGCGTCTCTTCGTCCCCCGGTGTGCGCCCGGCACCAGACTGCTGACCTGACCATGTACGAGAAACAAGGGGTCTCTTCGTCCTGGTGTACGTCCGGCACCAGACTGCTGACCTAACCGTGTACGAGAAGCAAGGCGTCTCTTTCCCCCGGTGTGCGTCCGGCACCAGACTGCTGACCTGACCGTGTACGAGAAGCAAGGGGTCTCTTCGTCCTGGTGTACGCCGGGCGCCGGACTACTGACCTGACTTTGAACGGGAAATAGGGGGTCTCTTCCCCCCGGTGCACGTCCGGCACCAGACTACTGACCTGACCATGTATGGTCTCTTTCACCCGGTGCACGTCCGGCGCCAGACTACTGACCTGACCATATATGGTCTCTTTCACCCGGTGCACGTCCGGCACCAGACTACTGACCTGACCATGTATGGTCTCTTTCACCCGGTGCACGTCCGGCGCCAGACTACTGACCTGACCATGTATGGTCTCTTTCACCCGGTGCACGTCCGGCACCAGACTACTGACCTGACCATGTATGGTCTCTTTCACCCGGTGCACGTCCGGCGCCAGACTACTGACCTGACCATGTATGGTCTCTTTCACCCGGTGCACGTCCGGCACCAGACTACTGACCTGACCATGTATGGTCTCTTTCACCCGGTGCACGTCCGGCACCAGACTTCTGACCTGACCGTGTATGGTCTCTTTCACCCGGTGCACGTCCGGCACCAGACTACTGACCTGACCATGTATGGTCTCTTTCACCCGGTGCACGTCCGGCACCAGACTACTGACCTGACCATGTATGGTCTCTTTCACCCGGTGCACGTCCGGCACCAGACTACTGACCTGACCATGTATGGTCTCTTTCACCCGGTGCACGTCCGGCACCAGACTACTGACCTGACCGTGTACGGTCTCTTTCACCCGGTGTACGCCCGGCGCACGCCACTTGAGTGCCACTGATGTGACGTGTGTACGTTCAAACGTATCGCGCGTTCAAAGGAGGAGCGGAAACCCCTGTACATCGGTGTTGCAAATGCAACATCAAAACCAAAAATTCCAGAATTTAACATTAGCTTCTGTCCTTGCATGACTGATCATGACTGATCTTGTCAGGCGACACGAATTTGGGCCTAGTTCCACCCTTGGCTCAGAGTAATGGATGGAACTAAAACGTAAAAGGGAATGCACGCGCATCCCTACCTGAACACAAAGTCACTGTCATGATTATGGCGTTGTAAAGAAAGAACGAACGTCAGAATGGCTCTTGCGCCCCCGTTAAGTTCAGGAAGTGCCACCCGTGGAAGAAAATTCCGCCATTTCACCTCGGCGCGTTTCCAAACCAGCGCTCGCCGCACGCTCATACAATGCAGACAGATTCGCGTGTGAACCGTTTATTGACTGATTTCAGCACCAACTATAACGAGTGCACGTGGGGGACGGGCTCGCTGCCCGCCCGCCGACAGTAGGGCTCCTCGCCCGGTTGACTGTTGTCGGCAACTGAGGTGCCGGACTCCAACACCACGCACAGGTGTCGCTAGTGTCGTCCGACGCGAACGGTGTCAACATCACACGCACAGGTGTCATCGGTGTGTGCTGACACGGAGTGTGTCAGACACCAGTGGGTGCCGCTAGTGTCCGTGACACTGGTGGATGACGCGACTCCTCCGTCCTTATCAACAACCGACGATTAGGCTTCTAGCAGCTAGTTACACATGCATTACGAAAATGTAAACTGTTCCCGGCACGAAACAATCGGTCAGAAATAAATAGTGAAAACTCGCGCCATTAGCAACGGGTAGCCTGCAATAAATACATCCGACCGGCCATTTCAGGTGGTTATTGACTCACACCGGGAGAACAACATTCGGAATGCAAATTTCTGATCACGACCCACACGTCCGCAGGAGGCTGCGGTGCACCGGGCGAACTCGAGGACCCCGCACACTGTATCACGTTAAAGCACGCGCGGCCCGACACCCGGCTACCTCTGCTGGGAGGCTGTGGACCTGCCCTGCACCGGAGCCTCGGCCGGCGGCCGGCAGCGGGCGCCGTATCACAGATCAGCATCAGCAGCACGCTCACGTGCTCCGTACCCGCCGGCGGCGCCGCTAGTGGGGGGAGGGGAGGAGACACCGAGGCGCCAGTAGGGGTGTGGTTTATGACCCGTTGGAGCGCGGTCTGACCAGCACCGGCTGGTGGTGGGCAATGACGTTGTAGGGCGCCCGAAACTCGCACTTTTTAACACGAGCTTTAACGTTGCGCGATCTTGATTCTAGGAGTCAGTTAAATTAAAACGACGAAAGGTGATTTGTTGGCGGCCTTAAGTGATCGCCAACGTTAAAGGAAACCGGAGATACCTAGGAAAAGCCTGTCAAGTTACTGTGCAACATGGATTAGAGATCTCCGGATTAAAAATTAAAAATGTGTAGCTCAAAGATTATGCGAGAACCGCGCACTAAATATGAACCCAAAGTAATTTGGACAGATGTTGATATAGGGCTTTACCTCTGGAGACATATTGCATATCACATGTGCTCACTTAGTGGTCAATGATTAAGACCAAGAATAATTCCACAGGACCCTAGAATTCAGTGAGAGGACCGAGCTGCTCAAAGATCACAAGCTTTGCGCCTGCCCGTTGGCCGTTTGGAGAACCACACCCCTGACTGCGCAGGACGGGGTAGCACCATCTCTGGTACTGGCGACGAACACAAAACATCAACGTCGACACTATTCATCACGCTGCCGCCAAACGCCGCGCCAACACCGTGCAAAATGAGATTCTCCCATTGACACCGCCCACACGATCCGTTCGTTGAGTTTCTCCCCACACGAGGACCATCGCCGCCGACTCTCGCCTCTTCCGCCACCTCCCGACCACCTTCTAACTACAGACTGCAGCGCGCACCAGTAGATGACAGCACCAGCACGGTGACCGACGCGCATCCCGCCTACCAGGACAGGATGCCCATCCGTCGCCATGGCGACTGGTGCGCGCCGCAGCCTGTGGCCTCATGCTAGCTGGCAGCGGCCAGCTGACCGGCGGCCGGCCGCTCGCCGTCGTCGATTTTCAGCTGGAAATCCTCCTCCTCGGATGTGGAACCGACGCTGACCCGAGGCGACAGGATCTGGTGGATCTGCACCTGGTTGTTGAGCGACCGGTTCGAGTGCTTCAGCTGCAGGATCTGCGGCGGCGAAGGGACGAATTGGTGACTGGCGGGGTCAGATGGTGTTGACGGAGACTGTGATTTTGAGCGTGAGCACGCGTTCCGGAGTACCGGAAATGTTAACTGTTCAGCCAGTTCATCTGGAAACTGCATCCACATTTCCGTTCAGCGAAGCCCACCGAAATCCAAAACTGGTGGATCTCTTTGTATTGCACACGACGTTACGTTTATCAAACGGAGGACACAATCGTTCTTAGTTCGCCCCCAGTCCGGTTGATTAACGAGAGAGGATTCAGCAAGAACAACAGAGCATGTTATATTCGGCTGCGCCAACAATTCCGGCCCCTCTCGCCCATGGTTACATGAAACAGCCGGATCTTTCTTGTCCGTAACGACAATGGAAAAGGACTTTTTCATCTGTCGATTTATCTGCACACGTTACGGACAAGAAAGATCCGGCTTTTTCATGAAACCATGGATAATAATCTGATGAAACGATGAAATACGGATTATGTAAGACAACTGACGCAATAAACGCCAGCATTTGAAATGTACTTTTCAATTCTATGATTATTAAAATATCCCACAAAGGACTAAATCCATGGTGATCACATAATACGTAGGTATTAACGGTCTACGTTCAAGTGAAAATGGGTACAAGTTCCCCACCACAGAAGAGAAATATTTCCTTGATTAAACTTCATTCATTAATACCCAAATGAGAATTATACAAGAAACAGGAAACGTTTGCGCCTGAAAGCGAAATGAAGCAATTCTGAATGCTTGGACATGATACCAGCAAGTTACGGCAAAGCAGAACTGGTGAGACACAATGCAGCGGATAAAAATGTAAAAGCAAAGGGCGCGGGCAAATCTGGAGACGCACCAGGCTAGCTGACAGTATATTGCTCCTCCTTGGCAATGGGTACGAAGGTCAAGATATTGACAGCTAACTAACAATACATTTCGAAAGATAGGAACGATCCAATTAAGCGTACATAAAACACACGTCATGCAAAAGCCTTCCATACATTTTTGCATGTGCTGTTTTGAGCAATCATGTATTCAGTAAAAGATTTCCCGCTGTTAAGAGCAAAAACGTACTTAGTGCGCAATCTCCAACCGTCGAAATTTGCTATTTTTAATTTTTTCCAATTTTCCACGATAAAACGAAAAAAACATGCCTCCAGGACAACTCGTCTGGCCGAATTTATCTACAGCGGAAGCAACGCAATGCATTTTATCTGATGCTATGTGGCCAGAGTCCAAAACAACAGAAAACACCACAGAAAAGACACAACAATGCAACAGCGAATGGACCTCCAAGCGTCGACGCACCAGGACTTACTTCAACGACTGCCTGGCCGTGCCTTTGGAGGTTATAGGTGCTTGGGACGGAGAAAGAAGAGGCCAGGGAGGGGGCCACCCCATTCGAACATGGGGGACGGCAGAGGAGACGGCGAGGTCATGCTGGGCACGCGGGCAAAGTTCAGGGGAAGCTGCGTCGGCGGAGGAGAGACGATTCGTCAGTGTTGGCGCGTGGCACGGGGTGACACGTCATACGTCAGCGACACCCAAGAGCAAGTGGTGCTTCGCGAAAGCATGTGAGGTTAGTGAGAGTTTAATGGCGCGTGAAGACAGCATCAGAAAAGCCACCAACAAGAGCAGATACGGTTGACTGGCACACCATGTCACATCAATCGCAGAGGACTTCAGCATACAGGAAACCACAGCACTTCAAACCACCCGTAAGCTCGTGACCTATTTCGTGTGGACACAGCCAGTGGATTCAAACCGTGCGTGGAGGCCGCGTCGTGAAACACAGCGATTACAGGCCTAAATTCCTGAGCACTGCTTTACAGCGACTTTCTCCACCCATCCATGTGCATGTGAACAGTGGTGCATGTGTCACTTACGCCCCCACCGGTGTTACCCGAACAGATTCCCATGGCATGGGGCCTTCCATAAATTACGTAACGGGTGAGACTTGTGACTGGCGTAACACACTGTTGGTGGGAGACGTGCAGTTGCACCTTAGACCGTTACAGGGGGGAAGGGGTGAACCCATCCGGAAAGTGCGCAACGTAATTTGTGGAAGGCTCCCAAAATGCGTGCCACAGACCAAGCACAGAGTGGGCACTCCGCGAAGAGCCCGTGACGATTAGCCAGTGATCCCCAGGTACCGGTACGTTCGCGCCCGGACCGCGTCTCACCTCGGCTTTGAGGTCGGCCACCTTGTCGGAGAGTTCCTTGACCCGGTCACTCTCGCCGACTCCGTTCAGCTCGCCCTCTGCCAGCAGCTCGTGATTCTGCGGCAGACGGGTCCGGCGTCAGCACGCAGCAGAGATGCTCACACCGGAACGTTAGCACTTGTCGTTCCGCGCGGCCATCGGCAGAAGTTGCAGCAGGGACGAATGCGGGCGGGAGGGGGAAACTCGTGATTCTGCGCAGCGACGGACTAAAATGAGGCGCAAACGTTTTTTTCGGACGTTAAGCTCGCGAAGGTGCGTCACAGAAAGCAGATTTTGTCGCAGTAATGCCGACGGACGAGCGCTACGGCTCGCCGTTTACAACAGGCGGCCTCGTAAAGATGCATGTCTGGTACACGGAGCGTAAGAGCATCGCGCAACATGCATGAAAAGACCGCAGCTTGATGAAGCACTTTTCCACGCAGCGCACCACTGGCAAGACTGGAAATGCTGGCTTTAAGCCCTTTTACTTCGGTTCGAAGTGCTTCGTCTTTTGATGCAGCTAACACGGAATCTACCAGGGGCTTTCTTGACTCGATGCTCTGGGTCGCATAGAAAACGACTGGGATGGCAGCCATGTGAGTTATTCGCAAGCTGGGTATTCTAACCTGAGTAACTAAGATGACACTTCTCAGCATCGGAAGTGATCGTTTACACGGTTCGAGGACGGGACGCTCACAACATGACAGGCGAACAAAAAGAGAAGTGGCCTCCGGAAACAAAACAGTCTCATTTAGCACCGTAAAACGAAACCTCGGGGGTAAATACCTATCACATTCCACCTGCCAAACGTTCTAAAGGAACGGAGCAGCAATGAAAAGATCCGGGCAAATATCGGAACATCTGCAAAAACGTTACGACAAAATCCAAGCTATCCTTACACTCGGCCGTTCACTAGCACCAACACCACATACATCTGCATAGTAAAGCAACTCAGCCAGCACAGCGCAGAACCAAACACGTCCTCCTCGGGAGGGGCAGGCGCGACGCGTCCATGCTGATCACGTGACGGTCACGTGGTTTACCATGTTGCTTATGGCCAGCCTTGCTGCCGCATGCTCTACCTTGAGCTCCAGGTTACAGAGCTTGTGGGTGAGTTCGGCCATGCACTGCGTGTGCTCGGCGTCCCGAATCCTGGCCAGCATCAGCTCCTCCTTCATCTGACGAGAGGCGGCGCGTCAGTGACGTCAGGTGTCAGTCATGCGGCGGCCCGACGCGTCACAGGCGCCGTCTGGAGGCGATTGTGCCGCTGCTCTGGCGCAGATCCGGAGGGGAGAAGGTGGGGGGCCATCAAGCTCCCACCGCAGCTTTCATTGGACCTCTGATGTGTGCCAGGGTAAACTAGAAGTAGACAAATTACGCGAATAAAATGGAAGAAAGTGGCCTCCCGCTTTTGAAGAGCTGTCGGCTCTCGAAAGAGCTCAGCTGACCCACGCCTCCGTTGTGAGATTGCTGGACCCACCCCTGGAAAGTCCCGGACCCCACCCGACTCCACTCCTCTCCAGCCCCCCCCCCCCTTCCGGCCACGGCCTCATCGCCGGTACGACCCATCAGATCCAATCGCCTGGCCCGTGGTACTACGAGCGGTCGGCCATCGACGTGAGGCGCTCAGCCGCCGTTGTCCATTTAACGGTCACGACCATTCAGCCAGACAGATCCGGTAGTTGCTGGGTTATTTAACAACACAGTCGGCCACCACGACAGTTCTGCGTCACCAGGTCAGATCGCTCCCTCGCGGTGACGCCTGGGCTTTCATGAAAATGGCGGGCGCCAAAGCCGAAGCCTCTTCATTAACAGAACACGAGTCATCCCTCCCCCATTCAAACACGATCGGCAGGCTGGAGCGAGGCGAACACACGAGAGCTCGAGGGCGAGCAGCAAAGTCGAGGCGTCTGTCCCGAACGACGAACGTGAAGCAGCGTTGTCAGGGCAGGTCGTGACACAGTCAGGTGTCACGGCAGATGCTAACGACACGCATAGATCAGCCCAGCGCGCGGCAGCGGCTCACATAGCGTTCAGAGTTTCGGACCAACACGGTCACGACTGCAGCGGAACGAAACTGAAAGTAGACGGCCACAAGTCGGCCAACCACAGGAGGCCATTACATCAAGACGTCAGAAAGGAAGACCGGATGTCCGGAAGCCGTTTAATGGTGCGACGCAGTTTTGGACCGTCGCATTACGTCGCATTCTGTCCAAGTTGCAAGATGAGACTTAGTGCAAAATCCCGGTAAAAGCGGGGACTACGTACTTCTCCATACGACGCCGTAACGGTAGAGGCCGTTCTAGGAGGGTAAAACTACAATGAATATCACGGATGTCACTCTCGAATGAGGTAGCAGTCACGAGTTAAATTCTAGCGTAATGCATTTTCAAAGTACAGTGGCTGATTTATGACGTCTAAAGCATTGCTCAGGAGCTACACAATGACCCAGGTTCCATTTTCACACCCAGTTTTACTGTGTGACGCAAGATTAACGAAAACTGAAACGACATTTGCAATGAATTTTATCTTCGCGATGCTCATGTACATTCGTTTTTCAAGATCCTTCAACTATACCTTGGTCTGCAGATCCGAGAACTTTCGCTGCGAGTCTTTGATCTCGTCTCCCAGGCGTTTGTTTTCGGCTTCCGCCACCTCCAGCCTCTCCACGGTCTTCTTGTGCTCCTCGCTTTGACGCCGCAACTGATTGGTCGCCACCTGGACCTGCCGGCCAATCAGAGCGCTCGCCAAGAGGCCCACGTGAGGTGGCACTTGGAGCGATAGTTGTTTTTTTCCAACAGGCTCTTATGCCGGACGTGTTCTTAGGTTGGCCTTGAAGATATGGCAATTTCCGCACGAATTCAAATGTTGTGCGACAAGATAGCAATGACGAGCAAGGAACAAGGAGACTCACGAGTACCGCACAGTACACTTAAGAAGAATTTGGACACGCCGCAATGTTGGCTTGGTATCTGCAACTGTGTCGCCTTTTAACACGAGACACTACACAAAACTGTCATCCAAACCGGCCCGCTTTCAGAACGCACCTGCGTCTCCATCTCCATCATCTTGTTGACCATCTGCTTCATCTCGGCCACGGCCTCGATCTCCTTCAGCCGGGAGGACATCAGCTCGTCCTGCAGTTTGCTCGTGTCCTCGCCGCTGCTGCTCCAGAAGAGCAGCTTGCGCGCCGCCGTCGGCGTCCGCAGGGTCGGCGTGTCTGCGCCGCCGGCGCCGCCCGCCTCTACCGACTGCTTCAGCTTCTCCTTCTCCTGCCGAGCGGTCGGCACGCGTCACGGACACGTCACGCGCCCGGACACGGCGGGCGCCGGCACCCTAGCCGACTGGGAAATGGTCGCTCCTTTGGATGAGACGCCAGCGAATGATGTCGAAGAAATCGGCTGCTGAAGGCCCAAAATAACAAAACAGCGTTTGACATCAGCCTTCTTCAAAAAAAAGAATTAAATGAACCGGTAACACGAAAACGGCTTCAGTGAAACACCGCCTGTAACTCAAATCATCCACTGTCACCAACGCCAGCATATCCCGCCAAGCCTGAGGGCCAAAAACCTACTAACTATAGTCCCCACGTCCGCCCGCCTACCCACAGCTCCAGCAGCGGCTCCCACCTCAAGATGGCGCTTCCACATGACGTTGAGATCGGCCACCGTCTGCTGCAGTTCCTTCAGTGCCAGGACGGCGGCCGCCTCGCGCTGCTTGGAGGCCGCCAGCTCCTCCTGCAACGCCGCCACCGGATCTTCCGGGGGCTGGTCCTTCAGCTGCCTCAGCTCCTGCGAACACCGGGGCCAGTTGGCCGGTGTTGAGCGAGGAGCCACGACCAGCTCTGGGAAGGAATGCACGACGAGAGGTGCGAGGCGTCGCGCTCTTGGACTCACCTCCTGACCAAACACAACCAGGCGCTTAACGCCAGTTGATTTACCAGGATAAGGGAAAAGGAACAAACTTCTTTATGACAAACGTCCAGAAGCTTATTACACTGTTCGTTTTGTTGACTTACGACTGTCAGATTTGAAGTTGCACGGGAAAATCACTGGACAGCCAAACGCCAAGCCTGGAAAATAAATGTAAAAAAACACAAACAGCTGGCGATTTGTGCGAGTGGCCGTCGTGAATGCTCCCAGGCAGCAAAAGAAGAGCGTCCCTGACCTTCTCCTGCTGGTCGCAGCGGGCGCTCAGCTCGCGGATGGTGGCCTCGTTTTCGGCGTGCTCCAGCCGAACCTTGACCAGCTCGTCCTGCAGGCAGCGCATCAGCTCCTCCTTCTGTTGCAGCAGCTCGGTCTTCAGCGACAGCTCCTGCAGCGAGTCCTCGTTGGAGCTCTGCGGGAAAGAGACGGCGTCAGCGTCGGCGGCGGAAGGGAAGGGAAACGCTGACACTGGCGGCAGGAGAAGCTCTTCAGGCACACTGGGGATGCGATCGGTAGAAAGTAAAAGTAAGAAACAAAAAAGAAAGTAAATGGGGATGTCATCTGATGCAGGCAGCTTTAGAATACGCGTCCACACTGAGTTGGACGCGTTGTTGCACCAGTTTCGCAATAATAACACTCTTTCTGTATTTCATTTCCACAAATGTGGGTAGCAACGCATGAACAGAGTTTACAGAGGCGACCAATGGACCCCGGCACACTCAGATCTCCGCAGTCCAACTGCGAGATCCAGATCCAGCCGGCGACCAGATCCAGCCGGCAGGCAAATCGACAGGCAGCCAGATCCGGACGGCGTTACACCCCACTCACCGACTCGTTCATCTGCTCGGACAGTTTGTGGATGCGGGCGCGCGCCTCCTCCAGCTGCTGGGCGGTCTCGCCGCTGTGCTGACGCACCGACTCGAGCTCGCGCTTGATGACGTAGCTGTGCTCGGCCTCCTCGGCGCGGCACACCTGGCCCTGGATCAGCCGGTCGGCCAGCGACACGGACTCGGCCTCCAGGTACTCCACCTGCTGCCGCAGCAGCCGGTTCTCGGTCCGCAGCCGCTGCCCGGGCAAACAGAGCTCATGTAGAGGTCGTATGGACCACAGCTGCTGCCGCAGCAGCCGGTTCTCGGTCCGCAGTCACTGCCCGGTCAAACAGAGCTCATGTAGAGGTCGCATGGACCACAGCTGCTGCCGCAGCAGCCGGTTCTCGGTCCGCAGCCGATGCCCGGTCAAACAGAGGCCATGTAAAAGTCCTACGGGTCACGCCTACTGCCACGGTAGCCGGTTCTCGGTCCGCAGCCGATGCTGGGTCAGAGGTCACTTAGAGGTCATATGGACCCCACCTGGCGCCAAAGCGAGCAGGGTTCGTCCCAAACCGCCGCCGGGGCTCAGACAAAGGCCACATAGAGGCCAGATGTCGCTTCGCATTCCTGCCGCGGTTGAACTGGGGGGACAGAGGTCGGGCAGAGGTAGAGTAAACGCAGCCGTGGATAATTGTTAGAGGAGGTCGGCATCGGCGCCAAAAAACAAATCAGAAAAACAGTCAAAAAGGTTCCGGGTTAAAAGAAATGGGGACGGTATGACATTGCCAACTGGCCACAAACATTTGACAGATGTTACATACTGGTGGCACTCATCACTACTGAATAGGGTCAGCCATTCACGCCAACGATTAAAACTCTTGCAGGCACGGTGCGCTCCTGTCTATGCACCATACCGATTACTATCTTGAAAACCACGTAATTGATTCATTTATGAGACAGCCCACTGTACGATATCTGCCTAATAGCAGCAATTCGCCCAGTATATCTTGAAAACCACGTAATTGATTCATTTGTGAGACAGCCCACTGGACGATATCTGCCTAATAGCAGCAATTAGCACAGTAACGTTCAGTTCAGTGATACAGCCCATGAACTCGTTACGTTTCTGGCCATGATTAGTCCTGCCATACACCCAAAGGTTATCCAAAGGTCTTCCTCCGCCTGCGGCCAATCCCAAGCGTTGGTAAAGGCGTTCCAAAAAGGTCAGGTGCCTTTGATGGATGAGATGGGCTCGCTTCAGCGACACGGTTACACGACGTTCAACGACGTAAAAGGGATTTCCAAGAGATATAATTAATTTTTCACGGCCTCCGCAGGCTATCCCTGGCTTACCATGCTTTGCATAGTGATCAGATTAAAGACGCAACGGCCCGAGACTTCACTGCACGTGGCAGGCACTCACCCTCAGCTCCACTTGTTCCTCGTGCTCTTTGGTTTTCATCACAGTGTACTCCTTTTCGAGCTTCTTCATCCGCTTGGCGTTGTACTTGACGTTCTGCGCCAGGGAGAAGTGGTTTTCCGGGTCCGTCTCGAACTTCAACGGCATCTCCTTCTGGAAATACTGTGGACGGCGCGGGCCACTCAGCGCACGATCCCAGAACAACCGGCCGCCACAGTGAGCACCGAAAAACGACAGGTGACTGGGTGATCGGGCGCCGCAGCAAGCGAAATTGCACAAATCCAAAATCTGGACGGACCGACTGCCCACATACATGGCGAGGATGTCTCCAAGATTCAACATCAACAGCTTCGTCACACTTCGGGACCAGGAGCCAATCTGTGCGATTCCTTCCTAATTTTAGAGGCACCATACCATATATTAGCCACCATGACTACTTCGTCAATGTCAGCAGTTCGGGTCACTGGATCTAACATCTAACCCAAGGGAATACCAACTTGGTTTGTAACTACGGCAATGATTCGTGTGAGCACATGACATCCTGCAGCCAAACGGCTGGCAAGCTTTATCTCAGGCACATCCTCTGTAATAAACGGCGCCCTGACCGCACGGAGCAATTTACGGGCCACTTCCATCATTAGACATGGAGGAAGACCGAGGCGGTACCCGGAAATAGAACTGGCGAATCTGGCCAGCCCGCTGCAGCCGACATCTGCGCCTCATGACAGATATCCGCCCACTCAGGGACCCGAATCTGCATTCCGCCGACCCGGATTGGACCCGTTACCGTCCGGGTCGCGCGGCACGGCCATCTCGGTCGCCAGCTCCCGCGTAAATCATGGCGGGAACAAATGAAACCGTCGCAATCTCGGCACGACTTGTGGGTCGCAATGGCGCCGGAACGGGCCGAAACGGCGCCAAAACTGCAGCCGCCCCGGACCGGGACGAGTCGGGCGGGCTCGGACGCCGTTCGCCGTCCAATAAAACAGCGGAATTTGAGACGTCGACTGGACGAGGCAAAGCGGAGTCTCGAGAGCTTTCATTTCGCGCGCCGGCGGCCGCGGCGGCCGGCTCGGCCGGCACCGATGGCGCGAAGACAAACAAACATGGCGGGAAATCGAAGCGCCGCGCTTCCGGCGGCCGCTGGGACGGGACGGGACGGCGAGTGGTACTCGGCGGAGACAGAGTTCCCTCCGCCGGGACGGGACGGGACGGAACGGGACGACGAGTGGGACTCGATTGGAGACAGAGGTCCCTCCGCCGGGACGGGACGGGACGGAACGGGACGACGAGTGGGACTCGACGGAGACAGAGGTCCCTCCGCCGGGACGGGACGGACGGGACGGCAAGTGGGACTCGGGGAGGGGGAGCTCCCTCCACGTCACCCACCGCCACCAGCTATTCTGTTGACACTCCGCGCCAATAGTTTCCGCGAGCACCACCCCGAAAGCCGGCTGAAATCACAAGCGGCTCTCTCGCGCTTTGCTGAAAGTATTTCTGACGTGAGACCGCCCGGAACCTTCTCCAAAAGCTTGCTGCTGTAAAGCCTGGCAGGTCGCCAACAAAAGCCTTTCTCGCTGCTGTGGGCAAAGTCCCTGTTGGTAAACCTCAATACTATATTGGATCTTCTGTAACTCTGCTGGATACCACCGTCCAGTGAAGTTAAAGGGCGATACTCTGCCGGCCAGTCTGTCAAACAGGCTGTCGGATGTCATTGCGCTTAGCCGTGCTGGCGGGACTACAGCGTGGCTTTTGAAACTTTGGACTGGCCCACTCCTGGCATGACAAACACATCTGGCGCCAGGGTCGACGGCCTGCTGACCATGGGTCCGCCTCCCCGACCTGACGCGCCGCTTTTTACATCGCACGTCCGTTTGCCGATTAACGAACAAAGGCGCCACCGACGCGCAGTGTGCCAACAACGCAAATGTTCAAACACCTGGTGCCGTTTCTAAACATCGTCCAACCCACGCGAACGCTCCGAGCCTGGCGTGCATGAGAAAGCGCTTTAATTTTCCAAATGGGCAGCCACTAGCCTGATGTGGAAACTCCCTACGCTGCGCATCGTTCTCTATAACAGCTCTTCGCAATCATCTGTACAATCACATACCAGCGCTGCCGAATGCCGTTTGTGTTACGCAGCCCAGGACGGCCAGCAGAAAAGAACGTGATGCCATCCCAAAATGATCTGGAGTACCCGGATGTCTGGTTGCAGCCACACTTAGACATCTTAAAAATCAGCCCTTGGTCAATTAGCAACAGAGTAAAAAGTTAGTACATCCGGCTCAAATGCGGCCATTAAACAGAAAACAAAAGGAAGCCATTGATTTCTCACCTTGGTGGTCCCTTTGTCCTAATGGAACCTCGGATAACGCGTTTGGCTAAAAGCTCCGTGCGACCAGCTTTCTCGGAAATTCGAAGTCTTCATTTAACGAAAAGCCGCAGGAAGACGACGTTCCTTTCTTTCGTCTCCCTAAGGCCTTGGCGGTGCTGAAGCCCCACCCGACACGTTCCGCCGCCGCCCACGCCTCGCTCTCACGGTCCTCCCCGCGGCGGCGGCGGAGCCACTCACCTTCAGCATGCCCTCCATGTCCAGGCTGAGGATGTCCATCTTGCCAACGATCAGCACGGCGACGGCCAGCCGGAAGATGACCTCCATGCCGTCGCAGAGGAACCAGTCCATGACGCGCCCGGCCAGCGGCAGCGGCAGCGCCGTGGTGAACAGCGTCAGGAACCACGAGCTGGCGTACATGGACGTGTGGAACGACTGCGACTGAAAGTGGCCGTACAGTTCCGGCAGCTGCTCCTGCGGGAGAGAGGCGGGGCTCGGTCAACGCCTGCCTCTGCCAGGCGGGAGCGAGAGAAAGGCACTGCCAGACCAAATGTTGCTGACAGGGAGACGCAGAGGGAAACCAGTTATCACGTCCTGTTAAGAGAACGCTGAGCATCGGACAGTGCAAGGGAGGGAGGGGTGACAACAAAGCCAATTACTGGAAACCTTTCTATCCTGTTTTAAACACTGCTGTTGTGACAGCGTAGAGATGGAAACACAGAGGATAGAGGAGGTGGACCCCAACTGCTATGAAATGTCTGACCAGTCGTCCATTCCTTAATGCTGAGCAAAACAAATCTGATGAAGCTAATTGCTGAGCAGCCATGGTTCACCTAAAGCATTTTTATCCATCAGGGAAACAAATGTGAGGTCACTCAACAACACCGAAAATAACAGCAAAAACTATTCGTCCACCAGAAGACATTTCTGTAACTGGGACGCACGGCACCACTTCATAAGCCCAGCTACGGACGAGCCTTCAGTTCCAGGCCAACCCCTGTCGACACCCCATCATCATTTTCGGCGCTACCAGTAATCGTGTGAAACTCGCCGGCGGCCGACCGAAGTTTCCGCCGGCCTCCCAGCTGCCTACCGCGGCCAGAACAAGCCTGCCGCAGCTGGCCCGCAGCCGGTGCAGGTCACAGGGGTCACCCAGGGTCACACTCACATCCCAGGACCGATCCAGCGTCACACAGAGGTCTCAGTACCGACCCGGCGTCACACGGAGGTCACAAGGCCGACCCAGAGTCACAACGAAGTCTCAGTACCGACCCAAGGTCACACAGAGGTCTCAGTACCGACCTAGGATCACACAGAGGTCACAGTGCCGAGCCGGATCACAACAAGGTCTCAGTACCGACCCAGGTAGGTCACAGGGTCGACCCAGGGTCACGGCAGCAAAAAAAAGCGGGACCCGTACAGCCCGGTCGGCGTTAAACACGAAAACTGAGGTCTAACAGGTGTGCACGTCTGCCTGGGCGCCGCATTTAAGATAATTATGACTACCTCCAAGGGCTATTAATTAGTCCGCGAACGCGGCGACCAAACGTGCCTCCTGCACGCAATTTAAACCCCGCCAAACTGATCTACGGAAAGAAAATCATCACGACACTGGATTTCCTGCGACACTTGGGCTGCCTGTTACTTTTTGTTTGCTTGTTTTTTATCCCAATCCTCCGCCAGCGGTGCAGATTTCGGTTCGCCCGGCAGTTCAGATGGCGCCGGTCGGCCGCCGACCCTCCAGCCGGCCAGCCGTGACAGTAGCCAATGAAGCCCGGCCGGCGACTGGCAGGGCGCCAGCTGACTCTCCCAAGTCCAGAGCAGCGGCCGGCCACCGCCAGACCGAACTCCGCCCCGGGACTCCCCTCGGGCGGTATCTGCGGCCCGCAGCCGGTCAGCAGGATCACTGACCCGTGACCTCGGACGCCTCGGACGCCCGCGCAGTGACGCGACCGAGAGGTGGACTCGACGGGGCGAAACGGGGATGTTTCGGCGTCGGCGAGCCGACTGGTCCAATCCATTTTCAAGCGACAGCTTCGGAGGCGGAACTACTGTAAAGACCTACGGCTGTTTTCCCGAAGTTAGATGAGGTAGTGGGTTTTGAGAATTCGTGAACCTGCAGCTTTTGCGAGGCGGAAATGGAACCAAACTTTGACATCGCCTTTGCGAACCGGAAGACGTTCAAGAAAATCAGGCTTCGTATGCAGCAATGAACAGTTGGTGAAAAACCTTTAACTGTAGGCATGTTTGACCTTGAATGAATTTCAGGCGCATTGAAGCATGCATCCATGGGCAGTAGAGTCGCCTGAAAGATTTGACAAGAGCTGGGCCGTTTGATGACGTGTGCCCTTGACTTTAAACTTACATTGGCAATATAGGTGCTATACCAGAAGATCGTGATTTCAAGAAATAATATTATCGATCAGGTATTGCAGCGACAGAAGATGCCTGAAACAGCTTGCGGTTCCAGTTTAAAATGCTCCACCGACAAAACAGATCAATGGAAGCATGTCGTGACACAGCATCACAGCCGCTCAATGTGGCATTCATATGGGAATAGACAGCGAGATACATATCGTCAGACGAACGACTATATTCCGGAAAAAAACAAGGTAATAAATTAATCCTCGCGGCATCAAAATGGCATAAAGGGTTTAAGCTATACGTAAGAACACTTCCACTTATGGAAGGCCTTCACGTCCCTGCCGGTCAATTCAAACCCAACGACGGCACAGTTCCAACACGATCACGCATACTCTACGGACTGTGACGAGGTACAGACGCCGGCTGGTCTAAACTGAGCTCTCTACTCTCACTGGCCCATCCGAATAATGGGCTAACAGAGACCACGCTATCCCTTCACGTGCCGATCCAACCCATAAACGCCAACATTTACCCTCGGATCTGGGTCACTTTACTTTAAAGGGACGTAAAATTAGCGGAGGGCAGACACAGTGCACAGCGTAAACGCCATTTATATGATGCACTCGCATGTGCACGCAGACACCACGTTACGACCTACGCTTGAACATTCCTTCCATAACGTCCCTTGCGTGACGACATGCCCCCCGTGGTTCCTGCGGGAATCGGCTCGCTACCCATACGCTTCCGACCATCGCCAGCCCTACCTCAGTATGCCGTAAGACGCACACTGCTCTGCTGACGGGACTTACCTGCACCATCACTTCCAGCTGGTAAATGCAGACCCCAAGCTCGGCCATGGACGGTTTGAACATCTCGCGCATGCGGTAGTCCTCCATGAGTTTAACGAGGACGGCGAAAGATTCCTCCTCAGGCATCTGAGGATGGATATAGGTGTCATCATGAGTCATCATCATCATCGTGTCATCATCATCATGAACTACGTTTGGATCGGCGTCTTCTGACCGCAACATCAGCAACGTCAATTTCTGCTTCATCTTCAGCATTTTAAGACGACATGCTGGGAGGACGTCTCACGTGTTGACAGATCCTATAGACGCTGTGACACTATAAAGCTGAAGTGGATGGTGGGTCGGGCTCATCAGTGTGTTTACGATGTGATATGGCTGATAACGCAGCACCTGTCAAACAACGATCGAGCACTTGTAATCAACGTGCTGAAGCCCCTCGCCAAACACGTTGACGCAGAAAGTGGAGCTCCTGTCGAACGGGTCCGTTGGCAGGAGCACACAGTTCACATCAGCCATCACCAACTATCGACAGATGAAGGCAGCGGGATATTGCTACCGGTAGTACGAAGGCTGCAAGAATATTGGGGAAAACTGCAACTTTACCCTTGTCAGTTCTTTCCCGTGAAGGAATCCTGTCTGAACAGAGCATAGAGGAGAACATACCACAATGACCTTGACTTTTTGCACTTCAAGCTGAAACGTGGTCTTTTATTGCGAGGTTTATTTTTATTTAGTTTGGTTTATTTTTACTTTTCCAGTGTCTATCGCGCAAGCTCAGTACTTCCAGGGCAGCACGGCATACAAAAGCACAATAGAAGCGTTGCCAAAACGTAACAGACAAAAAAGTACAAATTAAAACCGAGGAGAAAATACATACAACAAATTCAGTTCTCAACTAGGGTCCTCCTCCAGCGGACTGTCGCCCGAAACGCACAAATATTGTAAACGCCCAGTGCCTCACTGGTCAAACTATTCCACTCCGACACGGCCCGGTACACGAAACACCTCTGGGAGCTGGCAAGCCGCAGTCTCGGCAGGCGGAGCCGTTCCGTGCGCGTCAGGCGGGTATCGCGCACAGCCAGGTCACATCGGCGTGCATGGTCTGAGCGGCCAAAGGAGCATTGACACCGTGGAGGAGCGCCGTGCACCTTCAGGCAATCGCGTTCCACGACAAGCTCGCCGATCCTTGATCAGCGAGCTTGTCGTCTCATGACAATTTGTCTTTCGCGCCTGGCCGGTGACGTACAATTCGTGCACAAAAAGCACGCGCGTTTGCATTCCCAATGGGGTGCCACTGTCTGTCTGTCTGTCTGTGGCAAGGCTGGCCGTTCCACCAAGGTCACGAGTCTGGGTCACCATAGGCGTACCCACACCCGCACCCACAGCCGCACCCACGCTGCGTCAGACCCGACGCACCCAGCAGCACCCAGTCGACTCATTTCACTGGCCAGGATAGCCGGAGAACGTGCTCCGCCTACAGAAGGGGCCCTGGAACTGATGAAAGTCTACAGCTGCTACTTGTACCGCTCAGTGGGACGGATTTATTGAGGAGCGCGGCAGTATGGTCCCGGCTGGTTTTATAAAATCCTGCTCCTTGAAATGAAAAGGGATATCTGATATTGGCAGAAAAGGGATACACAAAACCGCATTTACGGCGTGGCACACATCAAACCCCATTAGCCATTCACCCACTGCTTGCACAGGCAGCGTGAGCGAAACTGTAAAACAAATGCTCATTTCGATTATCGTTCCGCGAAAAAAGGCCGACTCTGGCTGACATACCGGTTACTGTTCTGACGGAGGACAAACGACGGCTCGCAGCTGACCGAGCGAGCGCCGACAAACAGACCGCCACCCCGCTCGGCATCAGCGCAACGGCAGCAGCGGCTCCGGCGACGGCGCGCCGCGGGACGGCGACGCTTCCGGCGCGCCGTCGACGTTCCTGGCGGGCCGCCCCCGCCCCCACGTCCCCCCCACCAATCGCCGGCGGCCATAACTCGCGGTCGGCGGCGACGGGCGGCGTAAAAACCGATCTCCGGCCGACAGCCGCGGCCGAACGCAGACGGATGGCCCGGAAGCCGGCCGGTCGTCCGCCGCCTCCGCCGCCGCCGCCTCCGCCGCCGCCGCGAGCGCCGCAGAACCGCACCGGCGGCGGAGCGGGCGGCGACGGCCGCGCTCGGCCCAAACCACCGGCTCCGACATTATCGGCCCAGCCACCGCCTCCAACACTAACGGCCCAGCCACCGCCTCCGAACTCGACATCGCCGTTTGGAGCCGAGATCGTCTGCCAGCATAGACCTTGTCAAGAAATAGAACGACGCCTTCAATATCCATCTGTCTGCAGCGAGCCACCGGTACAGAACAGAGACGCTCAAGGTTCTTATCAGTCTCGGTACGAGGAGCAAGTTAAAGATCAGCTCCATAATGATTCTTGCCAATGACTCCGAACGCGTTCCACGGCTGTTGCGTGGACAATGTCTCTGACCTCTTCCGCCGCCAATGACCTCCGACGCCACCCCTGACCTCTGCTGCCACCATTGACCTTCTGTCGTCACCAATGACCTCTGACGCCACCACTGACCTGCATCAGGAGGAGTCCGACGATGAAGGCAGTGCCCTGGCAATATCCAACTTCCCGGTCGTGCAGCGAGTACGCCTTCATCACGTTGAAGAGGCTCTCCTGTCCCATGCCGTTCTTCTCCTTGAAGAAATCGTGTTCCGGATACGTTCGAGCAATGTCTCGCCGGATCGACTGAGAACGGAGCAGACGGGGTCATGGAAGGGTCAGCCAGGACACGGGGGAAGGCCTCGCGACTCGCAACATTCTACACGAGGGTCAATGGGTTTACGAAACCACACAGATTATGCCGGAATATTGAAACTATCTCAAATAGTCCACGACGAAACAGAAACCATCTTGGCTGCCTCACCACGACCGCAAACAAAACGCAAACGAGGCAACCAGGCTGATTGACTGGCGTATCCATTCCGTCAGCTTGGCTACGTATAAGAAGGTGTGACAAATGTGACAAACTGATCGTACCTAACAACTCGCCGCCTATGAAATCCTCCTCTGATGCCCGTATTGCAACGTTCCCAGTCCGCCGCCGCCTCCAGCGCGCCGGCCGGGCGGGCACAGGCAGCGCGGGCGACAATCAGCAGGTCGGCTTCCGGCGCTGTTCCGGAGCCGAACCGTGACGGCCCAGGCGCTGCCGCCGCCGGCCGCGCCGTTCAATGCATAACAACGACCGCCGCCGCCGCCGCCGCCCGCCGGCCAGCGGACGCCGCCGTCGGCGCGGCCGAGCCGTGAATATTCTCGTTTTCAGCCCGCCGCCGCCGCCGCCGCCGCCGCCGCTGCTACCGCTGCCGGCGGCGGCTGGCTGGCAAGGTGGGCAAGTGGGCATCATCTGACAGCTCGGAGATACATATGACCATGCGCCGTAGCCTCACTGAGAATGACATCTGACGGCGGTGGACTGCAAAGTTCACGCCGCCGCCCGTCCGTCCGGCAGTCATCACCTAACGCGCCGCCCCCGGCCTCCGGCACCGCGTATTCCGGGACGGACTGGCGTGCCCAGGGGGCGGATACGGTGCCGGCGGCCGGCGTCGGGCGACGGAAGTAGCCCGGGGGCACGACAGAGCGGCGCGACCGGCTGGAACGCCGCTCTGTCGGCGGCGACGGAGGGGAGCGGGAGGGGAAAAACAGCTGGAAGGACGGCGACAGGGCGACATCCGGTATCGCTGCGACGGTCGGGACGGAGGCCTGGTGGGACTGCGAGTGGGCGAGGTGTCCGGAGGGATTGTGCGGAACGGACAGGTGGGACTAGTGGAACGTAACTGTGGGAAACTGACGCGTGGCAATGATAAGCCACGAGTGTGGATCTGTTATTAAATACACACACACACACACACATTCTTGTAAGCACCGACTTGTCACGACCATGAATGCGCGCCGACTTGTCACGACCGGGTGGGTTCTGCGGCACACACTGGGGTTACGGCGATGAAAATTGCATGGCTTAGAGCCAAAATGCTCAAGCAGTCTTGCAGCAGCATACACACTCCCCCCAAGACATTATTAAAAAAAAAAACCCCCCCCCCCTTTTCCAAACCCCCCCCCCCCAAAAAAAAAAAAAAAGGGGGAAAAAGGAAGGAGAGGATAGGGGGAAGGAAAAAAAAAAAAAAAAACAAAAAAAAACCAAAAAGCTTTTGGGGGGTGGGGGGGGGGTATATTTTAAAAAAAACATATATTAAAAAATTATTCAAATTTTTACCCTTTTAAAGAGAATTTGAGTTTTTTTTATTTTAAAAAAGAAAAAAAATGAAAAATAAAAAAAAAAAAAAAAAAAAAAACAATTAAAACAAAAAAAGAAAGTCCAGGATTTTGCGTAAAAGGATGAGTAATTGATAGTCCAGGATTTTGCGTAGAAGGATGTTGCATCTCAGGTTAATTGTGGAATCGCAAGACCTGATGGTTTTCTACGGATTGGTATACATTTTGTTAACTATATTTGTGTAAGCGTGGTCTTCTGTATCAAACACATAGACTTCTCACCTGCAGCTCTATTTCGGCTTTGCTTGGTACAGAACCCATTACGCCCGCGCTGCCCGAACCCAGTTGCCAGACTCCCCCTTTTCCCGCAACCCGGCGGTCCGACTTCGACTGCACATCACGTGACTCGCGACACCCTAACCAATTCGCACACGTGCGGACCGGCGCCACGCCGGCCCAGGTGCCCCACACCCGCCGGGCACCGGCACGGATCGGCCCGGGACGGACGGAACACGGACGGACGGACCGGCACGAACCGGTGTCGGCCAGGGCGGCCGACCCCGCATTCACAGGGGGATGGGCGGCACGTTCGAGTCGCGCAGCCCCCCCCCCTACATTTGTGTCTGCTGGCTTTGAAAAAAAAAACGGTCGAGCTCTAAAAATTATCCCGTGTTATGGCGAATCGCGCATGCAGGAGCAGGCACGAGGTGAACGGCGGAGAAACCAAACGAAGAGGTTGTGGACCGGCGGAAGGGGGAGAGAGTTGTAAACACTAGCAGCCGCCCGGGACGCTATTTGCTCGTCCCACGCCAGGGGATTTTAGAGCCGTATAGTGGGCCAGATGTACACAGCCCGCCTGTGAGAACCACACGGCGGCGGTGGGCCCTGGTGAGGAGAAAGCAGAAACGGGGCAATATCCACGACTTCAATTAAGACTAGTCTTCGTGGCAAAACGCCTCCGACATTTGAACCAAATGGCATGGAAATCAATTATGATACTGTAGCGTACCTAAGATTTTCTTCAAGAGAAAACAAAATGTCTGAAAAGTATCCGAATACATCATAATTTAGGCTATCAAGGTCTAAAGATTGCTAAGCAATAGCAGCAGTAGTAAGATGGGAACCTCTTTACTTGGGCTCTCTGAACCTCTCGAGCATCACAAAGGCAGGATATACTCTTTGAGTACCCATGTATAGCTAAACATTCGCCGCTACCCAATCCATTGAACCTACATGTTTTGTTGTCAGCCATTTGCAAGCATTTTACAAGCACTGCTATTTTTGCCACCGCGAGCGGCAGGAAACACATGTAGGTGAGATACTGCAAATATATTAGCAGTGAGTTCCCCAAAAATATCTAAATGCGTGAAACGTGACAAAATCTCGTACTTAAAAGCAAGGGGAAGATAGCTCCCGCTGTGCATACATACGAATATATGAAAAATATGCTACCAAATGTTAACACATTCAGAAATATGAATGAGATCAAGACTACATAACCTGGTGTCATAATTATTTATCAGGCAAATGGTTTTCAATGTTATTGCGGCGCTCGTTCTTGCTGTACTTGTAACCAACTGACGCCAGGTGAAGGCCTCTCGGCTTTTACGAAAGGGGTCGCGGCAGGCAAGGGTACGTTATCATTTGCCCCGAACTATGACATCGTCAAATAAAGAGAGGATAGGGCGTCCGAAAAATATTGACAGTATTGGGGTAGATTATTGAGGAAGGGAAGATAACATCGACAGCTCGAGACTGTGTTTGGGCCTTTGTCGTCGCATGTTAGAGAATCATTTCCACTTTTTTGAGGACGAATTGTGATAGATGATTTTCTAAAAAACGGTGATTCAAGCCATCACACATGAAATGTATTAATTATGAGAAATATTAAATGACATTCAAATGATGTGTGCAGCCACCTTTGAAATGGTCACCATAAATCTGTGTGCATCAAGAATGTCATAGACAATGTTTCATTGTCGTTGACGTTGGCTATTTTTGCCATGTCTTTAATTAGCAAGCAACTACTCAAAATCCCATGTCATCAATAAGTCAGGTTAAATATCCATCGCAGGGTTCTAGTCGAGTTCCGAGCGTTTACCAGACTGGTAGCAAATCGTGAAGCAAGCGTACTATTCTGTTTCGAGCTTACATGAGCTCACGTGACGTGAGTTCTTCGTAACGTTCAAATAAAGCATCGGTCATCGCCGTGGCCTGGTGGGAAGGAGTCAGGCCACAGAATCCGATGAACGCTAGCTACTAGGTTCGAGTCCCAGTGCAGGCACCAGTACATGGCCCAAGACCGAAAGGGTTAGTAGGTCATGGGGCAGCCATGTGGTGGATGAACTGCTCCGGAGAGATCCCAACGCCATCTGTTTCGGCGCTACCACATAAATTCTAAATACCTTGGAGCATTGGGAGGCGAGGTCAGGGCCCGGCGACCATTTCAGCTGCGGATTGTGATAGTAATGGAACTCATTTCATTACGTTGGGTTAACTTCTGAAAAAAATTGGCTGTGTCTACCTCATTGCCTTCATGACATCATAAATGTTTCAACTCCCCCAAATCGTCATATCAGCAACAAATTCCATTTAAGGTCTGAAGGGTCATTTCACTTTTTCAGCGACCATTTCAGCAGCGGATTGTGATAGTAATGGAACTCGCTTCATTACGTTGGGGTTAACTTCTGAAAAAAACAAATTGGCAGTCTCTTCTCTCATTGCCTCCATGACATCACTTTCAACTCCCTCAAATCGTCATATCATCATCAAATTCCATTTAAGGCCTGAAAGGTCATAAGAGGTCCGAAGTTACTGCGAACACCTTGCTAGGATGTATAAAACCTTTTACTTCCTGCGGACCAAGTAATGTGTTAGGTTGTATGCAAACACTGTCATAAATATCAGAATATGTAGAACTACATGAAACTCAAGTTACCCTCAGTGTAATGCAGCTGCTCGGTGACGTTCCAGAGATCTGGAAAATAAAAAGGCACGGGGGATTAAACCGGCCTAGGGCTAGGGCGAGAGTAAATAGGTACTGTTATGGTGTAGCTTCAGCACCAAACGTCACGTGGATACAAGAAACGATGGAAACCATTAACATACGTTTCTAGCACGAGGGTGCTGGACAAGGAAAATATTCTGTGAAACTTTGACAAACGGAAGACCAGCGAACGCCAACCAAAGCTGCACAGGTGGAGCGCTCGGCTACGGTGGTGTGTGGCGTCAGCTGTGGTCGGAACATCACGGATATGCCGGTTGTACATTGTTTTTTCAACGGCAATATTGTTGCAGAGAGATACGCACATCATGCCACGTGGCAAATCCCAACCCATTGTCCGTGAATATTCCTGGTTAACAATTGAGCAGTGTAGTGTTGGAAAGAGCACACAGTCAAAGTAGCTAAAAAAAGTGCACCTTGATCCTTCTCCGTACGCATAAAACACGCCATACCACACTCACGCTAATCAACTCTTATCTAGGCTCGCGGAGCTATCTTCACTGGCCCGCGGTCTGGAGCGGTACCACTGAAAATCATATCTCACCGGCTGAGAAGGCACTGGGTTACTATACACTTACCACGGTGTTGATGTGCTCAGGATGCAGTTCGTATATGGTTCGTGTCTTGGGAAATTGCTGATGAGAAAATATTAACATCGCATTTCATCGCAGTGCTGAAAATTGCAGTTTGGTTGTGGCATCTTTTGTTAGGTCTTTGGCACTGCGATTTGTTTCATGTTTGTGCATCATTTCACACCAGTGGTCGAGTCGCGTCTCTTACACTACTTACATAAAATGAAACGTTATTTGGTACATCAAAACGAAATTCCCTCCCTACCTGCAGTTGTAAATGGTATTATAGGCCGGTCAGCTATTATTATGGCTAAAGATTATGGGGAAGGGCCTGAACTCTCGCATTTTGTTTTATTTCAACATTAAACCTGTGACATCCACATGGAAGAAATGGTATGTTGCTAATACACCAAACACGTTTTAAAATCCCCAGCCATGGCTATGATAAGAAAGTATGACGGACAACAACGTGCTAGCGGTTTTCCGGATGTCAACTGAAATATGTGTTGGCCTGAGTCTCACATGACCTGCTCCTGCGACTGGCATGGGTATGTGTGACTTTTAGCTTTTGTGACATTCAGCTTCTGAGCGGAATGCAGAAGACTTCAAAACTTCACAGACAGCCCAACGAAGCTTTATTACGGCATTGCATGTCACATGTCATCCAGCACCTCGCAATGACACGCACAGCCATCCAATGCTTAGAGCCCACTCCTACAATCCAAACACACTTTTTCTTATTTTTTTCTATCCACCACCTATCATCAGGTGGCCAGGAGTGCTCCCGCCCCAATCCACCACGACGCAAAGCACCTTACGTTAACTCCCAGAGAAGAATTATGCAAGTCGTGGCACTCCCTGCTAAGAAAGGAAGAGAAAAACTAAATACTCATATACAAAATATCACCCGTATTAATATGTGTGTATCAAAAAGAGAGAAAGTAGTCTCAGCCAAGAAGCTTCCGACTCTCCGCTGAACCACTGCCGTAAACTAAAGTTCAGTGTTATTGTAAACAAAATATTAGTTACTTACTTTCTGACACCTTCACCCGACACAAGTAACTGTGCGACTGAAAGGTCAGCCTTATATAGCCTTAGACACTGCCTGAGGCGTTTTCGCGCAGGCGGAACCTGTGAAGTTGGGGTCATACGTCCGTAGCGAATGGTACAGGTAAATTCAATTTGTTCGGAACGACATCAGTCATTGCATGGATGTTCCTTCGACAACGACACCTGTAGATAAAGCCCATACCCCATACCCCCTCCCCGTCATTAAATCCGGAACGCTCCTCGCTAGCACAAAAGTCGGCTTCCTTGCCATACTGATTTCTTAGGTCGCGGAGGGATGCCACCCAGGGCGAATGCCCATGCTGCCGCAAAGCGTAATCCCACATGTCAGCTAGACAGACCACGTGCAGACGGCGTGGCACCCGTGCCCGTTTCGGGTATGCCAAAACTTTGCAGGACCAAACGTGACAAAAATGTTACGCAAAACCGCACATGAAATATAACTCACGCTACGCTGCGGCACAATTTTTGCTTTCACCGCTTCACATTGGATGGTGAAGACGATTAGCCAACATTGCAATACGCTTTTCAGATAACGGTCATAGGCATACTGTGAAATTTTGTGGGTGATGTTAACGTTATGCACGGTGAAAGTTAGCGTTCAATATGCCTGTTGTTTCGTCAACTGCATAGTTCATTCAACGTTGCATGATTTAAAGTCATCTACTGTTGAATGAACTAACAGCGTTTCATTTTGGACTTCATTGCTCCGTTTAATTTGGGACTTACTTCTCCCTCTTATGTTTTCATTTTCGCAATCCTCACTGAACAGACGAGAAAGGGTACAAGTACCAGCCGCTGCACACGACGATGAGTCGCTATGTATTCATGACGTGTCATGGCATAGGTGCAGGAAAAGTCGACGCTAAATATCCTTGTTTCACCACTCGCATAATTCATTCGACGTTCGAAAATTTTCTCCGTTTCATTTTGGTTTCATCTTATGCGATTACGTTCTTATGTTCGCCGTGCCCACTGAATAGACGAGAAAGGGTACGTGAAAGGGTACAAGTGTCATAGCGGCGAATGCAACGATCCATCCGAACTTACTTTTGCTCTTTGGGTTAGGTGAGCGAAATGCAGGTCCAGGTATAACCACCCCATGGCTTAGACACGCGGGCGCCGGGACATTTGCGGCGACCGCATGTCCTTCCGAAATTGGCGGCAGACTAAACGGAGCCAGCTCACCGGGCCCTCGCTCGTTACCGGCGGGACGCCGACAGCGTGGGTGTCCCAGCACGACGAGACCCTCCAGGACCGAAATAGACGAGCACGGTGCGGCGGCAGCGGTCCCACTTTGGCGCGGCCGGTTTGAAAGGGCCGAAGCTTTGTATGCTAAAACAGCGTATCGGCGGCAACGGCACCGAAAACGCTCGCCAATTTCTGAAGTAAAGCGGCCTCGGCTTTCGTCACCTCGAAGTTTTCTTTGGATCAGACGTATTAGGAGTTGAACAAGTGCCTTCGAAAATACAGAACTGAAAGATGGGTGTGTATGTACAGCCATTTGGGACGGCTGTGAGCAACAAAACAAGCCTTATCTTTCTCCAGAGGGAGAGGAGCCCAGTGACACCCTGCTTTGTTCAGTGCGGAGAAGATGGCCATCGAGGTCAGCGGCGTTGTTATGTGTTTGGCTTTTGTCTGCTGGTTCGTGATTGCTGCGGCAGTTGGAAGGTAACGAAACATTTTTAGGGCAATGGTGTTCCGTCCCTTGTCGTGATTTATCTCCTTCTGACCGGTAGCTACTTCTGACCGGTTCATAACATTACATTTTCCTATTTTAGGACTTTGATTTTATGTTAAGTACGGAACCTTTGTTGCAATGAAGCTATTCATGTCATCCCTTTTGATATATTGTAACGGCAACGACGAATCCTGAGTAACAAAAAGCGGAAACCTGTACATAGCTTTTCGAAATATGCACAATAAACGTTTCAACAAAGTAGAGGAATGTAACATGTTGTGCTGTAATAATGTAGTAGGCGTTGTTTGATAAGTTACGAATACCGTTCGAAACAAGTGACTTTTATTTCGAAAGACAGTTTTCATTTCGACAAGTTGGAGAATCATCAAAAAATGGCACCTTCATATCATGTCGTGAAAATCGATAATGGTCCTCTTGCTTCTCTGTGTTCGTTTTCATTCGCTTGCTGCGTTCTTTAATCTGTGTTGATCTGGAGACCAGGTTCTGCTGGGAAAAGGCAACAACGACAATCAGGCTCGAAGAAAACTGTTCAGATGATTCGGTAAGCACTGGTATTTTCACCTTCACTCCGTTCCTTGACAGCATAGAACTCATGTTGTTATCACTTTAGCATGCCATTTCTCATTGTTCTTATTGCATTATTCATTTAAAACTCTCCTTATCTGGTACATTTGCCGTGTGTAGATCTACCGAGAGTAAAGAAGTAAGCCAAAAACACAATTGATACAAAATAGCTCTGCAAAGCTACGGCTATTCTTACACCACTTCAGTAGACTGGCTATTTTATTCACTTAACGTAACGCATTTTGCGCACCCAGGGATTCGAAGCAGGTGATATCGATGTAGTCCATTATGAAGCCTACAGCTTGAGTTTTCCGGAATGCAATTCAGTATGTATGCATGTATCTGTTGTGAGTGTCGATACTTCAGCAATTTCGTGCAGATGGCCACAGAGGTGCAAAAAAATGCTAAGCTGTCAGAAACCAAATCTTTTTCGGTGGAATCTATCACGAAAGCCATGGCACAGCCTGACCAAACACCGTCACAAATATGACAGCAGTTTGACGGCAAAAGCTAACTGTTCGTGTTAAAACCAAAGCAGAGGAAAAGGAAAGGTTTTTGCAGCGGGTCTTTCAGCGACCAGAACTAGATTGAGAGAGTGTCATCGGTAATAGGAATATCTGTCATAGTGCTGGTATCTTATTGAAAAATAAAACTGAGGTCCTGGTTTTGAACGTAATTTCGCATGCCGACATTTTCTGTAGCCGCTGATGTCAGATTCTGAAAATCCTCAGCCTGTCAAAAATTATAATAATGCCTTCAGAAGCCGCTACTCTGTCATACGCAGGTGAGTTGGCTGTTTGCTTGCACCTCTGGTTGGTCATGCAGTGCGTGGTGTGGGACTGTTAATGTAATTTTTTTCATTTGGGTTTTATCGATCTTTGTTTTATCTATCTTTTAATCAGTAGGCAATTTATCTTGTTCATATTGTTTTTGTGGGTTGTTTTGAATGTAATTAAGGGACGGGAGCTTCTTAAAACCTCTTTGCTAACATCATTCTACTAATGAATTAAAAAAAACAAATCGTGGATATGTTGTAGCTTATTCTGCTATCGGTTCAACCATAAAAGTCAGATATCAAATGTAAGATGTCTTCGTCGTCGTCAGTTCAATGCGGCAGTTTTCGAAATCATTCTAAACTGGATCAGATATAATCTCAACGTCATGATCCCTGTCATAAGCAATTACTTTTTCTTTCGAAGTCTAATGGTACCAAAATCAAAGTAAAGCGCCCGAGGGCGCTGCGGCGCACGGCCGCCCAGCCGGTGGCCATCCGTTGCGCAAAATTTCATGAAATTCTAATGAGCGGATTCGAAGTTTGATAAGATGTGGCACGAAAGGCAAGATGACTCGGGTTTTACCAAAGCGATGAAAGGTACGGAGACTCATCTTTTCGGCTTTCTGAAATGCATTCTCTAAAATTTGCATTAAGTTTGACATTCTGTCTTCCTGGACAGCAAACGATAATATCAAAGCTCTTATGTTGATTTGTTTTTTCCGTTTCAGACAATTTTCGGGGCCACCAGCACGCCCGGCCGCTCGTCCTGCCCTCGCTTCGCGGGCGCAGCTTCTGCAAGTTCCGCGTGCGATGAGCGCTGCGCGCCGCTCGACCGTTCATTTGCATCGTTTATTGATTATACTTGGCATGGTTTTCGTCCTTTTTTGTGCTGCACGTACAGGTATGCGGACGGAGACAGTATTATTACACTGTTTGGATATGGAAACCAGCGAAACACGGGATTTAGGGAAATGACACTCCAAAAAAAACGAAATTTTTCAGTGAAATCTTGGGAAATGTACCTGGACCCGCTCAGCCACACAGTAGAGGACGTAGATATCACTAGATTCGATCTAATGTTCTCGCTTTACAGCCAGGAGGCGGGTAATATAGATGTCTTGTCATGTTTTCAGTTTATTAGCGAAGTTATTTCAATGCTTTTGATGACGTGGATGCAGACGTCAGGAGTCGGATGGAACTGCAACTGAGAGGAGAGTTGGGTATGGAACATTGAGGGAGGAACGAGTCTCAGTGGGAGGCGGAGCACCTTGCCTTATCCATTGCCTCACAGATACCATGGAACTGCTCAAAGTCGAGTTGTGGTAGTACAAGTCAGCAACATCACTTGTTTCAAATCCACCTAAAAATACCTAAATACACATAAAAGCACCTACAGACGGGAAGCAATTTCGGCGCAGGACAAGGGCTTGCAAGTCATTGGGAATGAATAGTCAGAACTCAGTGAGCAGACACGGAGACACGATGCAGAAAACAACGTCGCACAACATATGTAAAGGATGTCAGTCCTACGCCGTAAAATTCAGTTTCCTAGTGTGAGCTGTTTACCGGCGCTCTACGAAAAACCTCGTGGGGCGAGACAACCATACTCCGTCCGGCGAAGAATAACAGTGTTTGGCGGTCCTGTTCAAGGGTGCCCTGGTGAGAACGTACTTTTATTGATGATATTCAACAGGTAAGTGGCATTTTTAGCCCACATCAGGTATCCTTATCGTCTGCTTAAGTTGGCTTGGAAATGCGCCTTCACGGAATCAAATAAACGGATGACATGCCACTCGTCAGGAAGCCAGGTTTGCTTCCTAGCTGGAGTGAATCAGTTCCAGTTTGACCTCAGTCAGTGGTTGTGGTGTCTGTGCCCAAAACGTTGAAGTTTGTTCATCTTCCTTCGATGGCATGGATAGATATTGTGGACTGGAAGATTGGCGTGGTCTGGATTGAGCCTTAACTCTGGACCCTTCTACTTTCCAAACATTTTAGCATTAGGCATACGACATTGACTGGAAAAGAAATGCTTCAAAATCCTATGGAGAATCCTGAAGTAATTCTTGTAAACCACTGCAGTGTCTAGGTTGTTTAGACTTCTTTTTTATTGTTCGGTAGCTTAAGATATTTCAAGAGGACATTACAAATACGGGTAATTTAGTAGCTATTTTCATGATTATAAGTAGAGATTCTGGCAGTTGCCTCTTCTCCTGAATACCATTAGTCACACCACCACGTCCTCACCGTTCATAACGTTGGAGATAGTGTGAGGTCTCCGTCTGGCTCGCACGGCAGCCTCAGCTGCTGCACAGCTGCAAACAAAACTATTGTTAAAATGCAAGTTTCACATAGGAAGTGGGAAACAAATTAGGGAATCAATGCATATGACATTGATGAAACGTTTTCGTTGACACTGAATATGCGCAAAGTTTTGAAAATTCATAACGTCTTAGTTAGGCTGAGCTCATGTTCCTTCCCATCATGGCATATAACCAACAACACGCCTTATCAGAATCACTGAAAGTAAATCAAGAAAGCTAATTGATAACAAAGCCGCGGTAACATATCAAAATGCAATGGCAAAGGTAAAGTTTAAGAAAACCAAAGATGTATGCATATTGTCACAATGGTCGCAGAGTGATTAAGAGGAACTCCAAAGCGTGGGAAACAAAAAATCACCGACGAAGAAAGTCGTTTGAGATTACATTCAGAACAGACACCTAACGTCGGAATATTTTCTGTGCGCTTAAGGTGACTGCGACAAATATTTTCCCTATAATTGTCAATCATGAACGTTCTTAATCGCAATGACAATGCGCTCTTCGAAAACCGTTTCGTGTTTATGGTACTCGTATGAACTTTTCTAGAAACAGATGTCAGGCACTTAGCTTATGTGCTGCCTTTCTTAAGCTAAACATTTAAACTTTTCTTAAACTTAAACTGCTAAAAACTGTGTCGTCCACAAACCGAATCTGATTTGTGGATGATGCTTTTTCTACATATGCTTACCAAAGCACCAGCTCGTGGACCTCGCAAGCCAGATCCTTGGCCGCCGAGGCCAGCTGCTGTGGCAGATATATCTGTGGGAGAATGTGTCGATGTGTTGTCTATCGAGTCAGCTTTTGTTGTAACAGCATCAGTGATGCCACGAGAGATTCAAACAAATAAGAGCCGTGCCTAGATCAATAAGCGTTCTTGGAATTCGGTGATCGGTTTCTCAATGCGGGTTTATTGTTGTAAAGGCGG
>CP099851.1:11593528-11643528 GCA_030062745.1 Capitulum mitella | reverse complement strand
CCCAGAGTTGCAAACGTACGCACGGCCCTGCACCTGCTGCGAACACAGAGCGCCACTAAATGTGTCCAGTTTAGTGGTGTGGGGGCATCCCTCCCCTCTCCTCGCCGCCGCCCGGGCGCAGTCCTGCCCTGGCTGAGTCACCCAGCGCGCTGCCCTCGGGCGGCGGCACAGGTGCTGCACGGTGGCCTGGAGACGGCCCGGCCCGGAACGGTTCAGTCTGGGCCAATCAATCACCTCGGACCGGCCGGCGCCCCGGCTCGTCAGCGCAGTCTGCCGCTGAAGACTCGGCTGGCGCGGCCAAAAACGGACCAGAACGAACGCTGGGGACACGGGGCACGGCTCGTCAGCGCAGTCTGCCGCTGAAGACTCGGCTGGCGCGGCCAAAAACGGACCAGAACGAACGCTGGGGACACGGGGCACGGCTCGTCAGCGCAGTCTGCCGCTGAAGACTCGGCTGGCGCGGCCAAAAACGGACCAGAACGAACGCTGGGGACACGGGGCACGGCTCGTCAGCGCAGTCTGCCGCTGAAGACTCGTCTGGCGCGGCCAAAAACGGACCAGAACGAACGCTGGGGACACGGGGCACGGCTCGTCAGCGCAGTCTGGCGCTGAAGACTCGGCTGGCGCGGCCAAAAACGGACCAGAACGAACGCTGGGGACACAGGGCACGTCGCGTCGGCTGTCAAGCGCTGTGTACGGCGTCGTTTTCCATTTCCTGGCTACCCTTTGGTGTCCGCGGTCCGGGATTACGCCAGTGACATCCGTCGCTGGAACGTCTATGGGAGCTCTTGTGAAAAAGCCCCAGGCACGGCAACGCAAGAGCTGCTTTCTGCCATTTCCGAAGGTTATGTGCGTATGGGATGCAGTTTGTTGCAAAACTGTACACTTCTGAGCAGGGACGTAGCCAAGGGAGGGGGCCATGGGGGCCATGGCCCCCCTGAGCCAAGCGGTCTACACTAGATACATGGCGATTTCGCACGAGTACGGAATAGTGATCATATATATGTTGCAAAAGCAAACATTATATGTATTCCTGTGGGTTAAATATGAGTCCCGTTACATATAATTCCTGCTTTTTCTCGCAAATTTCGCCATATGCCAGCGACATATGACAAAATTTGACATTTGGCGCCCCCTGGGGACAGTCTTGGCTACGTGCCTGTTTCTGAGCAATGTTTGTGTTGTCGGTTTTGTGGTTGAACGGGCACCCACATGTTCGTGAAAAATTCCTCCTGTGGATTAAACGATGACGTTGGAGGACACACACACACACACACACACACACACACACACACACACACACACACACACACATACACACACACGCGCACACATTCTTGTAAGCACCGACTTGTCACGACCATGAATGCGCGCCGACTTGTCACGACCGGGTGGGTTCTGCGGCACACACTGGGGTTACGGCGATGAAAATTGCATGGCTTAGAGCCAAAATGCTCAAGCAGTCTTGCAGCAGCATGCATACTTTGCCCAAGGCATATTGCACAAAATGACACCACGCCGACTTGTCACGACCGGCACCCCACTGAGAAGATAACAATGGCGGTACAAGGGAAGGAGCTGCTAGTGGGAAGGACAGAATGAATACAAAGGCCCAAATACCTGAGCGGCTTTGGGTGTGTGGAGTGCGTACCTTGTAATTAACCCAGGTTATATTTAGGCATTTCGCCACGTTTGACCTGTTGAGGCCTTTTATCGTTAGTTATCCGTTACATGGGAAGCTATGGCTTATATCTCAGGAACCAATGAGCCGATTCTTTTCAATCGAACAGCAATTGAAAGTCCAGGATTTTGCGTAAAAGGATGAGTAACTGATAGTCCAGGATTTTGCGTAGAAGGATGTTGCATCTCAGGTTAATTGTGGAATCGCAAGACCTGATGGTTTTCTACGGATTGGTATACATTTTGTTAACTATATTTGTGTAAGCGTGGTCTTCTGTATCAAACACATAGACTTCTCACCTGCAGCTCTATTTCGGCTTTGCTTGGTACAGAACCCATTACGCCCGCGCCGCCCGAACCCAGTTGCCAGACTCCCCCTTTCCCGCAACCTGGCGGCCCGACCTCGACTGCACATCACGTGACTCGCGACACCCTAACCAATCCGCACACGTCCGGACCGGCGCCACGCCGGCCCAGGTGCCCCACACCCGCCGGGCACCGGCACGGATCGGCCCCGGACGGACGGAACACGGACGGACGGACCGGCACGAACCGGCGTCGGCCAGGGCGGCCGACCCCGCATTCACAGGGGGATGGGCGGCACGTTCGAGTCGCGCAGCCTCCCCCCTACATTTGTGTCTGCTGGCTTTGAAAAAAAAAACGGTCGAGCTCTAAAAATTATCCCGTGTTATGGCGAATCGCGCATGCAGGAGCAGGCACGAGGTGAACGGCGGAGAAACCAAACGAAAAGCATGTGGACCGGCGGAAGGGGGAGAGAGTTGTGAACACTAGCAGCCGCCCGGGACGCTATTTGCTCGTCCCACGCGAGGGGATTTTAGAGCCGTATAGTGGGCCAGGTGTACACAGCCCGCCTGTGAGAAACACCCGGCGGCGGTGGGCCCTGGTGAGGAGAAAGCAGAAACGAGGCGATATCCACGACTTCAATTAAGACTAGCCTTCGTGGCAAAAACACCTCAGAAACTGGGACCAAATGGCATGGAAATCTCGTATCATACTGTAGCGTACCTAAGATTTTCTTCAAGAGAAAACAAAATGTCTGGAAAGTATCTGAAAACATCATAATTGAGGCTATCAAGGCCTAAAGATTGCTAAGCAATAGCAACAGTAGTAAGATGGGAACCTCTTTACTTGGGTTCTCTGAACCTCTGGAGCATCATCAAAGGCAGGATATACTCTTCGAGTACCCATGTAGAGCTAAACATTCGCCGCTACCCAATCCATTGAACCTAGATGTTTTGTTGTCAGCCATTTGCAAGCATTTTACAAGCACTGCTATTTTTGCCACCGCGAGCGGCAGGAAACACATGTAGGTGAGATACTGCAAATATGTTAGCAGTGAGTTTCCAAAAAATGTCTAAATGCGTAAAACGTGACAAAATCTCGTACTTAAAAGCAAGGGGAAGATAGCTCCCGCTGTGCATACATACGAATATATGAAAAATATGCTACCAAATGTTAACACATTCAGAAATATGAATGAGATCAAGACTACATAACTTGGTGTCATAATTATTTATCAGGCAAGTGGTTTTCAATGTTATTGCGGCGCTCGTTCTTACTGTACTTGTAACCAACTGACGCCACGTGAAGGCCCCTCGGCTTTTGCGAAAGGGGTCGCGGCAGGCAAGGGTACGTTATCATTTGCCCTGAACTATGACATGGTCAAATAAAGAGAGGATAGGGCGTCCGAAAAAATATTGACAGTATTGGGGTAGATTATTGAGGAAGGGGAGATAACATCGACAGCCCGAGACTGTGCTGGGGCCTTTGTCGTCGCATGTTAGAGAATCATTTCCACTTTTTTGGGACGAATTGTGATAGATGAGTTTCTAAAAAACGGTGATTCAAGCCATCACACATGAAATGTATTAATTATAAGAAATATTAAATGACATTCAAATGATGTGTGCAGCCACATTTGAAATGGTCACCATAAATCTGTGTGCATCAAGAACGTCATAGACAATGTTTCATTGTCGTTGACGTTGGCTATTTTTGCCATGTCTTTAATTAGCAAGCAACTACTCAAAATCCCATGTCATCAATACGTCAGGCTAAATATCCATCGCAGGGTTCTAGTCGAGTTCCGAGCGTTTACCAAACTGGTAGCAAATCGTGAAGGAAGCGTACTATTCTGTTTCGAGCTTACATGAACTGACGTGACGTGAGTTCTTCGTAACGTTCAAATAAAGCATCGGTCATCGCCGTGGCCTGGTGGGAAGGAGTCAGGCAACAGAATCCGATGAACGCTAGCTACTAGGTTCGAGTCCCAGTGCAGGCACCAGTGCATGGCCCAAGACCGAAAGGGTTAGTAGGTCATGGGGCAGCCATGTGGTGGATGAACTGCTCCGGAGAGATCCCAGCGCCATCTGTTTCGGCGCTACCACATAAGTGCTAAATACCTTGGAGCATTGGGAGGCGAGGTCAGGGCCCGGCGACCATTTCAGCTGCGGATTGTGATAGTAATGGAACTCACTTTATTACGTTGTGGTTAACTTCTAAAAAAAAACAAACTGGCAGTCTCTACTCTCATTGCCTCCATGACATCACTTTCAACTCCCCCAAATCGTCATATCAGCATCAAATTCCATTTAAGGTCTGGAAGGTCATAAGAGGTCCGAAGTTATTGCGAACACCTTGTTAGGATGTATAAAACCTTTTACTTCCTGCGGACCAAGTCATTTGTTAGATTGTATGCAAACACTGTCATAAATATCAAAATATGTAGAACTACATGAAACTCAAGTTACCCTCAGTGTAATGCAGCTGCTCGGTGACGTTCCAGAGATCTGGAAAATGAAAAGGCACGGGGGATTAAACCGGCCTAGGGCTAGGGCGAGGGTAAATAGGTACTGTTATGGTGTAGCTTCAGCACCAAACGTCACGTGGATACAAGAAACGATAGAAACCATTAACATACGTTTCTAGCACGAGGGTGCTGGACAAGGAAAATATTCTGTGCAACTTTGACAAACGGAAGACCAGCGAACACCAACCAAAGCTGCACAGGTGGAGCGCTCGGCTACGGTGGTGTGTGGCGGCAGCTGTGGTCGGAACATCACGGGCATGCCGATTGTACATTGTTTTATCAACGGCAATATTGTTGCAGTGAGATACGCACATCATGCCACGTGGCAAATCCCAACCCATTGTCCGTGAATATTCCTGGTTAACAATTGAGCAGTGTAGTGTTGGAAAGAGCACGCAGTCGAAGTAGCTAAAAAAAGTGCACCTGCATCCTTCTCCGTACGCATAAAACACGCCATACCACACTCACGCTAATCAACTCTTATCTAGGTTCGCGGAGCTATCTTCACTGGCCCGCAGTCTGGAGCGGTACCACTGTAAAATCATATCTCACCGGCTGAGAAGGCACTGGGTTACTATACACTTTCCACGGTGTTGGTGTGCTCAAGATGCAGTTCGAATATGGCTCGTGTCTTGGGAAATTGCTGATGAGAAAATATTAACATCGCATTTCATCGCAGTGCTTAAAATTGCAGTTTGGTTGTGGCATCTTTTGTTAGGTCTTTGGCACTGCGATTTGTTTCATGTTTGTGCATCATTTCACACCAGTGGTCGAGTCGCGTCTCTTACACTACTTACAGAAAATGAAACGTTATTCGGTACATCACAACGAAATTCCCTCCCTATCTGCAGTTGTAAATGGTATTATAGGCCGGTCAGCTATTATTATGGCTGAAGATTATGGGGAAGGGCCTGAACTCTCGCATTTTGTTTTATTTCAATATTAAACCTGTGACATCAACATGGAAGAAATGGTATGTTGCTAATACACCAAACGCGTTTTAAAATCTCCAGCCATGGCTATGATAAGAAAGTACGACGGACAACAACGTGCTGGCGGCTCTCCGGATGTGAACTGAAATATGTGTTGGCTTGAGTCTCACATGACCTGCTCCTGCGACTGGCATGGCTATGTGTGACTTTTAGCTTTTGTGACATTCAGCTTCTGAGCTGAATGCAGAAGACTTCAAAACTTCACAGACAGCCCAACGAAGCTTTATTACGGCACTGCATGTCACATGTCATCCAGCACCTCGCAATGACACGCACAGCCATCCAATGCGTAGAGTCCACTCCTACAATCCAAACACACTTTTTCTTATTTTATTCTACCCACCACCTATTATCAGGTGGCCAGGAGTGCTCCCGCCCCAATCCACCACGACGCAAAGCACCTTACGTTAACTCCCAGAGAAGAATTATGCAAGTCGTGGCACTCCCAGCTAAGAAACGAAGAGAAAAACTAAATACTCATATACAAAGTATCACCCGTATTAGTATGTGTTTATTAAAAAGAGAGAAAGCAGTCTCAGCCAAGAAGTTTCCGACTCTCCGCTACACCACTGCCGTAAACTAAAGTTCAGTGTTATTGTGAACAAAATATTAGTTACTTACTTTCTGAGGTGGTTGGGAACACCCAGAGGCCATTATTCATCATAGGCTGACCACTAGGGTAGCCCACCAGGACTAAGCAAGGCTTGTTGTCCGGTGGGCCACCCCAGCGCCGGTCAGTTGGTAACGGTGGCCTAAAATAAAAAGCACACGCACATACCATTCGAACGACTCATACATGACAAAAACAGTCACAGACACTCATATACGTACGGACAGCGTAGATCCCATTTCTGGAAACCATGCATATTTTCTTTTATTCTACCCACCACCTATTATCAGGTGGCCAGGAGTGCTCCCGCCCCAATCCACCACGACGCAAAGCACCTTACGTTAACTCCCAGAGAAGAATTATTCAAGTCGTGGCACTCCCTGCTAAGAAAGGAAGAAAAAAACTAAATACTCATGTACAAAATATCGCCCGTATTAGTATGTGTTAATCATCAAGAAAGTAGTCTCAGCCAAGAAGCTTCCGACTGTCCTCTAAACCATTCCCGTAAACTGAAGCTCAGTGTTATTATAAACAGAATTTTAGTTACTCACTTTCTGAGGTGGCTGGAAACACCCGGAGGCCATTATTCATCCCAGGCCGACCACTGGGGTAGCCCACCAGGACTAAGCAAGGCTTGTTGTCAGGTGGGCCACCCCAGCGCCGGTCAGTTGAAAGCTGTGGCCTAAAATAAAAAATACACACGCACACAGCACTCATTCGAACGACTCATACATGAAAAACAAACTCACAGACTCTCACCTACCCACAGACAAACAGCGTAGACCCCACTCCTACAAGCCATGCACATTTCTCTTTTTATTCTACCCACCACCTATTATCAGGTGGCCAGGAGTGCTCCCGCCCCAATCCACCACGACGCAAAGCACCTTACGTTAACTCCCAGAGAAGAATTATTCAAGTCGTGGCACTCCCTGCTAAGAAAGGAAGAGAAAAGCTAAATGCTCATATACAAAGTATCACCCGTATTAGTATGTGTTAATCATCGAGAAAGAAAGTAGTCTCAGCCAAGAAGCTTCCGACTGTCCTCTAAACCATTCCCGTAAACTGAAGTTCAGTGTTAGTGTAAACAAAATATTAGTTACTCACTTTTTGAGGTGGGTGGGAACACTAGAAGACAAACCACGCACCCACAGACAAACAAACACACAAACACAAAGACACACAGACACATCTACACGGAGACACACAGACATCCGCCCACGCCCCCCCCGCACGCACTCACTGACGCGTATACGCATACGCTCATACAAGCCTACGCACCCACAGACATACGAAGAATACGATCTCGAAACACTTGGAACAAAGAAATGACTGCAAATTGACTCATACTACACAGACATTCAGAGGTACATCTGTCATGCATCATTTCGGTTTATGCATAATGGCCCAGAATATTCGCAAAATATAGACCCGCAAATAAACACACGTGGCAGCACATTAAGTCGGCAAGTTAAACAGAGAACGAGCAGGCATATTAATTCAGCGTACAAATAAGAGTACATCACAAAAAGCGCAATCTACAGCCCAACGCAGAACAGCAAGGCGGGTCCGGACCCCATCCCTAATGCCGCTGGGGACGGCCGCTGGGTCGTCGTGACATCCGGCCGCGTCGCCGACTGCAGTGCTGCACCTAGTGTGAGATGTGTGGTAACGTAAGACAAAGAGCACAAAAATGACATCGAGTTTAAGGATCCGGGTGCAGCAAACTGAAAGGCGAGGGTAACTGATGAGTCAAAAATTAGTGCGTTAATATAAGCAGATGCGATTTTGCAAGTTCTTCAAGCTTCAAGATTTCGTAACGTTTAAAGATTTCCTCACAGCTTTGAGGTGGAAAGGCAAACTCAGTCATGCGGACAGCTCGCTTTTGGAGAATGAAAAGCTTTTGAAGCCTACAATATAACACGAAGGTTTTTCTTACACTGCAGCAAATCCCAAAAATGTCACATGACGAGAAGGATCAACGCAGAAACGTCGCGCACGAAGTGCCATGCAAACATGACGACATTAAAACAATGTTTTCTAACACTTCTCAGCCTGTTGGACGCATATTTTTGGAATATGACATGTAAGGTACACGCAGCTAAGAAGACAGCTGGATGCCAAAGGAAGTCCAGTTATCAGCATTCTGGGCATGAAAGCATTCCAAGATTGATGCCGCAAGTCGTTCCTGTTACCTTGGCTTCTGCATTCCGCTTTTACCTTATAATAAAAGCAAGACGCCTACGACTTTCAGGGCCAAAGCATCCTACGCCAGACTTCCTAACACAAATGGCTGCAAGATTTCCACTTTCCGAAACATTCGTTGCTGCTAAACAAAATGAGTCCTTAATCTGTGTGGGGTGTAGTGGTTATGTAGCGTGGAGTGTGATCGGCGCTGCCCGTTGGTGGCTTAGCTGGTAGGTCGCGCGGTCCCCACGGCTGCCTCTGTGCGCGCGGGCGGTGCCCGGGACAGATTGACCAATAAATAAAATGCGCGATCCTGGCCAAGTTCCCGTGAGGCAGGTCACCGATACTGGTTGTGTGTGTGGTACTCCAAAATCCAGTTCCGTTGTCCGAACAGCGAAAATGAATAAATCAGTATGGTTGCAGCGTTCACTAAAGAAAGACGGTCAAGCAATAACCGATTGTGACTGTTTACCAACGTGGAGGTTTACGAGCTACAGTTTCTTGCGAGGCTCATCAGTCACGAGAAAAGGATTTATGAGGTGTGCATGTTCCAAGAGATTTGAACTTTGGACTACGAGGTTTTATCTAAAAATCGGTCTCATTTCATGCAAAGCCAGCTAAATCAGGGCAGTGCTAAATGGTGTGGAGATCAACGAACACAAGTGGATCTAATAAAGCATCAATTTTACGAAGAGCACTTGATCAACCACCAGGAGACCAACAAAGTTACTTGTTCTTTTCTGCGGCAATGAAACCACTCAAAATGGTCGAGTTTAAGAAAATGTTTTGCAGCCATGCATGCTGGCAACAGCGGATTCTGATCTAAAAAAAATTAAACTCGATTTAGCATTGTAAGACAAACTAGTCAACTTACGCAGTTCCAAACAAGGAGTAACTTGAATGTGCCATCACTTTTGGTTTTACAGACAATGGAAATCCCTAAAGAAATAAATAAATCAGAAAAGCTAAGAACGCTGCGTCTCATCAACGCCACAAGAAAACATATTTTTCATTTCTGCATTTTATAGATTTTCCAGCTCTTTTATCTTTTTAAATTGCAAGGCGATTCAGTATTTTCCTTCTGAAGTACTTAAATCTGTTCTCATTACCAGGAAAGTAAAGCCTTTACATACCACGTAAAAAGCACCGACCAATGCACTTCTAGCAGCAGAATTGACGAGATGTCTGCTGCGATCAAGACTTATTTGCGTATGGTTGGCGACATTATTACCCGTGGCAGACCATCAGTCTAAGATGCAGCAAATTTTGTAACTTTGAACCATCCAAAATCAAACCAAAAATAGCCTAAACGGAATTAGGAAATGAATAAGGCACGTCAATATCGCCAGTAATCCGCATTGCAGATACTGAATAATGCTAGCAATGCTAGTGTATTTTTCGGAGAAACACTCAGCACTTGTTGCATTTTTTAAACACTAAGCAAATATTTAACAATAAGACAATTTTGCCGTTGAGGAGTCTGAACCTGACATGGTGCAAAATTTCAAGCTCTGATGTTTATTGCATTCTTCGACGCTTACATGCTATCATGTTATAAACGCAGTATTTAACGTCCCTCCACGTTCGTTCTTGTAAAACGGACTCAGCACTGATTGCTCTTGCACATTCCTCCTTGTTTGGTACTGTCATGGTATCTAGTTTGGTTTTGAATTGGCGTAAGACGGCTGCTTTTTCGACCTCATGCCAAGCTCTCTTTTTATGAGCACGCTTTTTGGAAACCAACACGCCTCCGTCATCGGAGCGACTCGGAGCGGTTTCACTGCCACATGAGGTCTGGGGACCACTTGGATATTGACTAGCTGAGAAGGGCAACGTTGGGTCATCGTGGTCACTACCATTTCCATCTTGCCGGTGAGACTCAAAGATCACGATGTCATCGAGACTTTTTCCTGCATAAGTAGTTATTCCTCTATCGAGACCCATAAGCAGTTTTCCCATTTTTGCGATTTGCAATGTTTGCTCTGGCAGTCGATAGAAATCCCTGTGAACCCGAATGTCGTGGCCCATGAACCTCGCAAGCAAATCCAGCTCGTTTTCCTTTAGACTTAAAATCTGTGACAGTGTGCCGATATGCTTTCGAAGTTTAGTGGACCTAAGGGTTTTTGGGTGCCGGGCTCCACTGAGCATTGCAAACTTCCTGATGCAGTCACTTCCCCGGAACGGTTCACCGGTCAGCGAGTATGGGTTTACGAAGATGTAAGGGCTGCTTTTACGCTTGACAACTTCGTTTCGTTTCGTGATAAGCACATCTACACACGATTTCATTTCGGCTGTCATCAGGACCGGTACAGGTCGTCCACGTTTACCTTTTGTGACAACTCGTGTCAGAGATGAGCAGAGGTACTGTTCGCTTTTGCTAAGAGAGGCCAGAATCTCAGAATTAACGTTGGTGTTATCTCTCTCAATGTAAGTTGATATTTTCAGGCGTCCAACCTCACCCTGACGCCTTCTGTTGAACAGAATAATTTTTGCTAGTGTTGCTTGAGCCAACTCTTTAAAATTGTTTCGGGTGCATCCTCCATTTTCAATGGCTATCTTTGCTGCTGACATTTTTTCGTCCAGAACGTTTTGCATTTTTTGTACATCTTTTGTAACTGGAAGAAGCTGGGGCTTATTCCATCTATCCTCGTGCATGGTGGCAAGTGCTCTGGTTGAAACCTGATGGGTCCACTCCATCTCATACACCTGGATGAATTGCTCAGCGGGCTGCTTAAGGTCCGGTGTTCCCTGCATCAAGGCTTCTGCTATTAGCAGCTTTGCCATGTGTTTCAAGCTATGACCAATTTTCAGAGCTAGTGATGGAGTCCCAAATTTGTTCATATGACTGTCAAATGAAGTTATTGTTTTTACTGCATGTACCAATTCACCAAACTTACCAGGCGTCAAAAAATCCTTCATTGAAAGCAGCCGATTGTCGTCATTTTTTCGAAGCTGCAGCAAAAGTCTCCCAATTTCTCTCATTTTGTTACTAACATACTGCCTTTGGTGACTTTCAACTAATCCGCTTTTCAAGAGAAGTCGATTTCCCAGCTTCAGAATAAGGGGATCTCGTCTAACTACTTGGGTAATGCGGTCTTGCCGCATGCCACAGACTAAAGATTTCATGCTATCGCCAAGTTCACCAGGTGTCCCAGGAAGCAAGAGTCTGCTAGCAACTTGTTGTGGGATATCTGGCCGTGATCTGTTTTCAGTGCACGATTTTGAATGTTTCCAGATACAATCCGCTTTAAAGAAGCCAAGGCAACGGGAACACGGAATATATTCATTGCTGTCCTTTTTTGCACCAGGCCTACGGCCAGGTGTAATAGTTCCCCCGGACTTAATAGCATCAATGTTTTTCGCGTAATTGCCCTTGTGGCATAAAGCTTGGAATGCTTTACGTCTTTCGTGAGAGCTAACATCGTAAAGCATGGCCGATTGAACTTCTCGTTGGTTTTTGTGTTTCCGCATCATATGTCGAGCCAATTGGCTCTGCGGCTCTCCACAAAATACGCAACAGTTTCTTTTATCATGCGCTCCTTTCGGTGTGTTTACCGCAAGGGCGACGCTTACCTCGGCTGGAGAAATACTCTCACTGGACAATGTCGGCGGAAATGAAGCGGAGGGTTGACTTGAGAGCGCTGATGTGGATTCGTCAGAAGAATGAGAAGATGATGGAGATGACATATCTTCAGGCGTCCAGTCGCTGCATTCCGACGAGGACACTGAAAATATCGTTTAGCATTATTATTTAGCGTGGCTATGACGCCCAACTAATAAACAATCCAGTCCAACGTTATATCTTTGAACGATACATAGATTTCGGGCTACTTGAGCACATTTTCTTTCTGTGTAACAGCATTTGCACATCACATAACAATTACATCAGACTAATACCTTCATCAGTATCGACATCCGAAGTTGCCACGACTGTAGCCCGAACGGGGCGACGACGACGAGACGGCCTGTCGCCGGACTGGCCTCCGGCGGGGGGTGTTCCTGAGCCTCCTGAGGCCGACCGCGTTACTGCCTCAGTCGTTCTTGAGGAGCGTCGGGTGGCCTCTTCTCGGCTTCCATCCAAGTCTTGTCCTGCAAATAGGAGAGACTGTCTAATGGCTTGCTTCATTGCGAATCGATTGCCGTCTTCTTCGACTCGTATTTCGCGTATTTAATTCTCGAGCACAAGGGGTTGATGGGCACATAAGCCCTTCCCCGTAGCAATAAGACCAATGCATATGTGCGTCATGTGGACAGCCGTGGGTCGCATAACTCCTCCATCCACCCAACTACCCAGAAATAAATCACGCGCACTGGAAATCCATACAGTAAGTCGCAGACCGACAGAATGGACGCATGTTTGCGTCAGTATCAATGAGATACTATATACAGTACCTTCGCGTGGATCTTGGCCCTGCTTCGTCAGCGTCGCAGACGGCTGAGCGCGCCGGCGACGACGGGGCAGTCGGTTGAAGGCACACCTTCCGGTGCCGCCTGAGGCCGGCTGGCACTCCGGCTCAGGGCTCTCGGGGGTATTCCGAGGTGATCCCTCCACGACTTCAGCTGGAAACATCACCACATTCATTCAACGTGCAACATGCCCAAGGTGAAGGAAAACAGTTCAAGGACAGCACGGTTGCGAATTCATCGTCCTCTGCTTCTTCACACCTTTTGTGAACACGATGAGGTGTAGGAACTATTTAGCTATTAAAACAGCATTAGCTGTTACAAAAACTTACGGCTGCCGATGTCGTGCATCTTTTTGGAAACGTGTGTGACCCTTGCATGAAAAGCACCACGTTCTTTCCAACTTCTCTCCTTATAGAATTTTCGATAAGTTCACGGGTAGTTTTTGCGATCTCACGGAGGGAGGGGGACAGAAGGGTGATTAGGTAAAAAATCCCAGGAAATCCTATTCAGTAATGTAACGCGAGAATGTGTCGTTTGCGTCATGTGAACAGCAACGGGTCTAATCACTCTTCGAATTACCCAGCTACGCAAATGCATATCTCGTGCGCACTGAAACTCCGTGGGATATACAGCACGTCACAGACTGACAGAATGGACGCATGTTTGCGTCAGTATCAATGAGATACTATATACAGTACCTTCGCGTGGATCTTGGCCCTGCTTCGTCAGCGTCGCAGACGGCTGAGCGCGCCGGCGACGACGGGGCAGTCGGTTGAAGGCACACCTTCCGGTGCCGCCTGAGGCCGGCTGGCACTCCGGCTCAGGGCTCTCGGGGGTATTCCGAGGTGATCCCTCCACGACTTCAGCTGGAAACATCACCACATTCATTCAACGTGTAACATGCCCAAGGTGAAGGAAAACAGTTCAAGGACAGCACGGTTGCGAATTCATCGTCCTCTGCTTCTTCACACCTTTTGTGAACACGATGAGGTGTAGGAACTATTTAGCTATTAAAACAGCATTAGCTGTTACAAAAACTTACGGCTGCTGATGTCGTGCATCTTTTTGGAAACGTGTGTGACCCTTGCATGAAAAGCACCACGTTCTTTCCAACTTCTCTCCTTATAGAATTTTCGATAAGTTCACGGGTAGTTTTTGCGATCTCACGGAGGGAGGGGGACAGAAGGGTGATTAGGTGAAAAATCCCAGGAAATCCTATTCAGTAATGTAACGCGAGAATGTGTCGTTTGCGTCATGTGAACAGCAACGGGTCTAATCACTCTTCGAATTACCCAGCTACGCAAATGCATATCTCGTGCGCACTGAAACTCCGTGGGATATACAGCACGTCACAGACTGACAGAATGGACGCATGTTTGCGTCAGTATCAATGAGATACTATATACAGTACCTTCGCGTGGATCTTGGCCCTGCTTCGTCAGCGTCGCAGACGGCTGAGCGCGCCGGCGACGACGGGGCAGTCGGTTGAAGGCACACCTTCCGGTGCCGCCTGAGGCCGGCTGGCACTCCGGCTCAGGGCTCTCGGGGGTATTCCGAGGTGATCCCTCCACGACTTCAGCTGGAAACATCACCACATTCATTCAACGTGTAACATGCCCAAGGTGAAGGAAAACAGTTCAAGGACAGCACGGTTGCGAATTCATCGTCCTCTGCTTTCTTCACACCTTTTGTGAACACGATGAGGTGTAGGAACTATTTAGCTATTAAAACAGCATTAGCTGTTACAAAAACTTACGGCTGCTGATGTCGTGCATCTTTTTGGAAACGTGTGTGACCCTTGCATGAAAAGCACCACGTTCTTTCCAACTTCTCTCCTTATAGAATTTTCGATAAGTTCACGGGTAGTTTTTGCGATCTCACGGAGGGAGGGGGACAGAAGGGTGATTAGGTGAAAAATCCCAGGAAATCCTATTCAGTAATGTAACGCGAGAATGTGTCGTTTGCGTCATGTGAACAGCAATGGGTCTAATCACTCTTCGAATTACCCAGCTACGCAAATGCATATCTCGTGCGCACTGAAACTCCGTGGGATATACAGCACGTCACAGACTGACAGAATGGACGCATGTTTGCGTCAGTATCAATGAGATACTATATACAGTACCTTCGCGTGGATCTTGGCCCTGCTTCGTCAGCGTCGCAGACGGCTGAGCGCGCCGGCGACGACGGGGCAGTCGGTTGAAGGCACACCTTCCGGTGCCGCCTGAGGCCGGCTGGCACTCCGGCTCAGGGCTCTCGGGGGTATTCCGAGGTGATCCCTCCACGACTTCAGCTGGAAATATCACCACATTCATTCAACGTGTAACATGCCCAAGGTGAAGGAAAACAGTTCAAGGACGCACGATTGCGAATTCATCGTCATCGCCTCTGCTTCTTCACATCTTTTGTGAACACGGTGAGGTGTAGGAACTATTTAGCTATCAAAACAGCATTAGCTGTTACAAAAACTAACGGCTGCTGATATCGTGTATCTTTTTGAAAACGAATGTGTCCCGTGCATGAAAAGCACCACGTCCTTTCCGACTTTTCTCCTTATAGAATTTTCAAAAAGTTCACGGGTAGTTTTCGCGATCTCACGGAGGGAGGGGGACAGAAGGGTGATTAGGTAACACATCCCAGGAAATTCTATTCAGTAATGTAACGCGAGAATGCGTCGTTGCATCATGTGAACAGCAACGGGTCTAATCACTCTTCGAATTACCCAGCTACGCAAATGCATATCTCGTGCGCACTGAAACTCCGTGGGATATACAGCACGTCATAGACTGACAGAATGGACGCATGTTTGCGTCAGTATCAATGAGATACTATACACAATACCTTCGCGTGGATCTTGGCCCTGCTTCGTCAGCGTCGCAGACGGCTGAGCGCGCCGGCGACGACGGGGCAGTCGGTTGAAGGCACACCTTCCGGTGCCGCCTGAGGCCGGCTGGCACTCCGGCTCAGGGCTCTCGGGGGTATTCTGAGCTGATCCTTTCACGACTTCAGCTGGAAACATCACCACATTCATTGAACGTGCAACATGCCCACGACGTAGGGGAACACCTTACAGACATTAATGCGGTTAATTCATCATCATTGGTTTTCTTTTGGTCCATATGTGCTGAGAACATTACGAGGAGGAAGAATTTCGCTTTCTTTAAATTCGCTGTTTGAAGAAAAACAAAATTAACAGTTCCCAACAGTGTGTGTGCCTAAAGTCCAAGGTTATAAAATGATGTGTGTTTTATTGCATAATGTGCAACTCAAGTATGTATCCCAAGAAAGTCATTTTGACCAAAAAAGTATGCATTCCAATAACGTAAGCTGGCCGATCAAAATGCGTAAAAATGAACTGGACGTGACATGCGAAGACCATTTCCATCTCATTATGTTCAAAGGTGCAATGTAAAAAGCAGGCATTCAGATGAGCATCTCAGAGTATTATAACTTCGAGAACGGGGAGCGGTATTGGCTAAGGTTAACGCAAGGTGTTTTCTTTTTGGTCAGTTGCAGCCACGTTCATGCTATGCATTACATTACATTGCGTTGCGTCGCCTGGACATGATTCGCAACCACTGAAAGTTTTCATTACGAAAGGTTCTTTCCACTGCTATCATTGAAGGGGTTTGCAGTAACCGCTATTGGTAAATATGCACGGGAAATATTTGTATTCTTCTTCCCATTTTGTAACACCATCATGGGTTCAGTTTGCAAAACGCATGTGACCAAAGCAAATCATACGGTGGAAATACAAGAACTTAAGAAAAAACGTTCTTGTTCTATGCAAGTTCTATGTTCTATATGCACTTCGTACTCACCATATGTCCTGACGTCCTGCTGTTTGCGTAAATCTGGAAGAAAGAGATACATATATAGACAACCATCGTCATGTTCTGTCGCCAAACAGACCGCCTATCTTCGCAAGCCCTGTTTTAATGTTTCCGAAAGCATTAACTGCAGGAGGGCGACTTGATATGAGAGATAACGATGTGATAATATGTCGCACATTTCAGGTCATAATTCCTTATGGAAGGTTGAAATGAACGTGAAGGATGTTATTGATTGTGACGAGAGAAATGAAAACAGATAATGCGCTTTCGGGTTTGCTTTAGAGAAAAGTGTTCCACAGCCCAAGCGTCTTGGGTTCTGAAATAAGACATCTACATTGGTGCGTGAAAGAAACTAGCCCAAATTTTCCTGTGACCTTGAAGTTTTCTTAACAACCTTCATGACGTACTTCGCCACGTAATGAAGATTATTCATGACGCAAGGAAGACGAGGCTAAGCATGCACTGGTGTAACGCAGTTTTTCAGTGGTCAGAAAAAACATAACTTTTTTTAGTACTCGTAAACGTTTTCCGGTGCAGTGCTTACGTCCAAGATTTCCACGAAGAAATTTCAATGTGCAATCATGCATGAATATATTGCACTGCCAGACGAGTGCCCGTTCACAGCGTTTTTCCCAGCAACGGTGGTTCCTGCACATTTTAATCACATGATCACCTTCATCTTGATTTCCGAATTGGCACTCACCCTGAGTTTTTGCAGCGAGTGGAGGGAATTCCTTCTCCAGGTTCCTCTTCCGACCACGCCGAACCGTCATCCAAGGATTACTGTCCTCAGGTTCAGGTTCGTTCTCAGTTCGAGCTGAAAAATCCTTAACCGTTCAAATCTGCTTGTGCGTTGAAAGATGTTGGTGAGAAGGACAAGCGAAGCATCGTTAATTGAAACCATCAGCGTGTCAGAAGCTCTTTCCCGATGAAGTGGGGACTTAAAACCGTCATGAAACATATCGCAGGGGCGTCTTTATACTATTTGAATAACCTGTATCCTTTCAGTGATTATGAACCTTCCGTTACGAAGTAGACGGTAATTAGTAATGTTATGGTCTTAATATAGTTATGGTCTATGTAGATAAGAAATGCTGTGAAGCAATGGATGTGCTGGAAGGTCTGATGTTGCTCATGTTTTAGAGATGGCCGTGTAAGCTGTTAGCTCAATGAGAGTAGTATTTATCAGGTTTCATACCAGACTCCATAATGCCTAAGCGGAGCAACAAACGTTGTGCAATGGCGCAGGAGCGAACGCGTTTCATAAACAAACTATGACTTGCTTAACAAGTCGGGCTAGGTACACAAATTTGAAAAAGCGATGTAGGCAAATGTATAAAAAAAAACAATTCAGGGTCCATGGTATCGAGACAAAAAGGCAACACGTACGGCGTAAAAAAAATCCGCCTGATAAGTGAACTCACCGAGCGAAATGAATTCTCTGTAGGAATCCTGGATGTCACCTACAGCACGCCATTGCGGGACCCTGAAAGGTAATACAGCAATGTAATACGATCCATAAACAAAGCAAATGCAGGCATTTCACCCTTCTCATACTGTCATTCAAGCATTGCTTTGACATAACTGTCATTCTGATAATGCACAGAATGGCCTGTCATATTTTGAAACTGGACATAAATATTGTAACTAAAAACAAATACATGACATATGAAACAAAAAAATTGAAACATTACGTGGTTGGCAATTACACTGTTCCAAGTCGACGATGTAATGTGCAAGCATTTATCATGGCATACCGTAAGGTAACTGTTCTAACACGACCATCGTGGATTCATTTGGATTGTTTTCGCGCTTTAGAGGCAAACATGTTGCCGATAAGAACAGCTCACCTGTGGCCAACGAAACGGACCAGCACCATCTGGCCCATATCCGTGTGCTTGATCTGCAAGATCTGGTCGATGTGCATCTGAAGAAAATAATAAACGCTGAGGCCTCAACTAGGGTTATGAATTTAGACACCCTTTGTGCATTAAAATTACATTTGTTAGTAATACGGGCTAGACGATGGTGCTGTCTTTTCCAGTCATGGTACGAAATAAGACAAGAACTGATCCGTAATGACTGAGATCAGTCTACTCAATCGACCACTACTCAAACGTCCTTAAATAATTTCCATTTCAGTACCTTTTACCTGTGTGTTCACAAAAATACGACAAGAATATCGAAAAGGCGTACCTTTGCAAATGATGACGGACTCTCCAGAAGCTGCGTTGACACCTTCACCCGACACAAGTAACTGTGCGACTGAAACGTCAGTCTTATATAGCCTTAGACACTGCCTGAGGCGTTTCCGCGCAGGCGGAACCTGTGAAGTTGGGGTCACACGTCCGTAGCGAATGGTACAGGTAAATTCAATTTGTTCGGAACGACATCAGTCATTGCATGGATGTTCCTTCGACGACACCTGTAGATAAAGCCCATTTCCCATACCCTCTCCCCGTCATTAAATCCGGAACGCTCCTCGCTAGCACAAAAGTCGGCTTCCTTGCCATACTGATTTCTTAGGTCGCGGAGGGGTGCCACCCAGGGCGAATGCCCATGCTGCCGCAAAGCGTAATCCCACATGTCAGTTGGATAGATCACGTGCAGACGGCGTGGCACCTGTGCCCGTTTGGGGTATGCCAAAACTTTGCAGGACCAAACGTAACAAAAATGTTACGCAAAACCACACATGACATATAACTCATGCTACGCTGCGGCACAATTTTTGCTTTCACCGCTTCACATTGGATGGTGAAGACGATTAGCCAACATTGCAATACGCTTTTTCAGATAACGGTCATAGGCATACTGTGAAATTTTGTGGGTGATGTTAACGTTGTGTACGGTGAAAGTTAGCGTTCAATATGCCTGTTGTTTCGTCAACTGCATAGTTCATTCAACGTTGCATGATTTAAAGTCATCTACTGTTGAATGAACTAACAGCGTTTCATTTTGGACTTCATTGCTCCGTTTAATTTGGGATTTACCTCTCCCTCTTATGTTTTCATTTTCGCAATGCTCACTGAACAGACGAGAAAAGGTACAAGTACCAGCCGCTGCACACGACGATGAGTCGCTATGTATTCATGACGTGTCATGGCATAGGTGCAGGGAAAGTCGACGCTAAATATCCTTGTTTCACCACTCGCATAGTTCATTCCACGTTCGAAAATTTTCTTCGTTTCATTTTGGTTTCATCTTATGCGCTTACGTTCTCATGTTCGCAGTGCCCACTGAAGAGACGAGAAAGGGTACGTGAAAGGGTACAGGTGTCATAGCGGCGAATGCAACGATCCATCCGAACCTACTTTTGCTCTTTGGGTTAGGTGAGCAAAATGCAGGTCCAGGTATAACCACCCCATGGATTAGACACGCGGGCGCCGGGACATTTGCGGCGACCGCATGTCCTTCCGAAATTGGCGGCAGACTAAACGGAGCCAGCTCACCGGGCCCTCGCTCGTTACCGGCGGGACGCCGACAGCGTGGGTGTCCCAGCACGACGAGACCCTCCAGGACCGAAATAGACGAGCACGGTGCGGCGGCAGCGGTCCCACATTGGCGCGGCCGGTTTGAAAGGGCCGAAGCTTTGTATGCTAAAACAGCGTATCGGCGGCAACGGCACCGAAAACGCTCGCCAATTTCTGAAGTAAAGCGGCCTCGGCTTTCGTCACCTCGAAGTTTTCTTTGGATCTGACGTATTAGGAGTTGAACAAGTGCCTTCGAAAATACAGAACTGAAAGATGGATGTGTATGTACAGCCATTTGGGACGGCTGTGAGCGACAAAACAAGCCTTATCTTTCTCCAGAGGGAGAGGAGCCCAGTGACACCCTGCTTTGTTCAGTGCGGAGAAGATGGCCATCGAGGTCAGCGGCGTTGTTATGTGTTTGGCTATTGTCTGCTGGTTCGTGATTGCTGCGGCAGTTGGAAGGTAACGAAACATTTTTAGGGCAATGGTGTTCCGTCCCTTGTCGTGATTTATCTCCTTCTGACGGGTAGCTACTTCTGACCGGTTCATAACATTACATTTTCCTATTTTAGGACTTTGATTTTATGTTAAGTACGGAACCTTTGTTGCAATGAAGCTATTCATGTCATCCCTTTTGATATATTGTAACGGCAACGACGAATCCTGAGTAAAAAAAAGCGGAAACCTGTACATAGCTTTTCGGAATATGCCCGATAAACGTTTCAACAAAGTAGAGGAATGTAACATGTTGTGCTGTAATAATGTAGTAGGCGTTGTTTGATAAGTTACGGCTATCGTTCGAAACAAGTGACTTTTATTTCGAAAGACAGTTTTTATTTCGACAGGTTGGAGAATCATCAAAAAATGGCACCTTCATATCATGTCGTGAAAATCGATAATGGTCCTCTTGCTTCTCTGTATTCGTTTTCATTCGCTTGCTGCGTTCTTTAATCTGTGTTGATCTGGAGACCAGGTTCTGCTGGGAAAAGGCAACAACGACAATCAGGCTCGAAGAAAACTGTTCAGATGATTCGGTAAGCACTGGTATTTTCACCTTCACTCCGTTCCTTGACAGCATAGAACTCATGTTGTTATCACTTTAGCATGCCATTTCTCATTGTTCTTATTGCATTATTCATTTAACACTCTCCTTATCTGGTACATTTGTCGTGTGTAAATCTACCGAGTGTAAAGAAGTAAACCAAAAACACAATTGATAAAAAATAGCTCTGCAAAGCTACGGCTATTCTTACACCACTTCAGTAGACTGGCTATTTTATTCACTCTTAACGTAACGCATTTTGCGCACCCAGGGATTCGAAGCAGGTGATATCGATGTAGTCCATTATGAAGCCTACAGCTTGAGTTTTCCGGAATGCAATTCGGTATGTATGCATGTATCTGTTGTGGGTGTCGATACTTCAGCAATTTCGTGCAGATGGCCACAGAGGTGCAAAAAAATCCTAAGCTGTCAGAAATCAAATCTTTTTCGGTGGAATCTATCACGAAAGCCATGGCACAGCCTGTCCAAACACCGTCACAAATATGACAGCAGTTTGACGGCAAAAACTAACTGCTCGTGTTAAAACCGAAGCAGAGGAAAAGGAAAGGTTTTTGCAGCGGGTCTTTCAGCGACCAGAACTAGATTGAGAGAGTGTCATCGGTAACAGGAATATCTGTCATAGTGCTGGTATCTTATTGAAAAATAAAACTGAGGTCCTGGTTTTGAACGTAATTTCGCATGCCGACGTTTTCTGTAGCCGCTAATGTCAAATTCTGAAAATCCTCAGCCTGTCAAAAATTATAATAATGCCTTCAGAAGCCGCTTCTCTGTCATACGCAGGTGAGTTGGCTGTTTGCTTGCACCTCTGGTTGGTCATGCAGTGCGTGGTGTGGGACTGTTAATGTAATTTTTTTCATTTTTGTTTTATCGATCTTTGTTTTATCTATCTTTTAATCAGTAGGCAATTTATCTTGTTCATATTGTTTTTGTGGGTTGTATTGAATGTAATTAAGGGACGGGAGCTTCTTAAAACCTCTTTGCTAACATCATTCTACTAATGAATTAAAAAAAACAAATCGTGGATGTGTTGTAGCTTATTCTGCTATCGGTTCAACCATAAAAGTCAGATATCAAATGTAAGATGTCTTCGTCGTCGCCAGTTCAATGCGGCACTTTTCGAAATCATTCTAAACTGGATCAGATATCATCTCAACGTCATGATCCCTGTCATAAGCAATTACTTTTTCTTTCGAAGTCTAATGGTACCAAAATCAAAGTAAAGCGCCCGAGGGCGCTGCGGCGCACGGCCGCCCAGCCGGTGGCCATCCGTTGCGCAAAATTTCATGAAATTCTAATGAGCGGATTCAAAGTTCGATAAGATGTGGCACGAAAGGCAAGATGACTCGGATTTTACCAAAGCGATGAAAGGTACGGAGACTCATCTTTTCGGCTTTCTGAAATGCATTCTCTAAAATTTGCATTAAGTTTGACATTCTGTCTTCCTGGACAGCAAACGATAATATCAAAACTCTTATGTTGATTTGTTTTTTCCGTTTCAGACAATTTTCGGGGCCACCAGCACGCCCGGCCGCTCGTCCTGCCCTCGCTTCGCGGGCGCGGCTTCTGCAAGTTCCGCGTGCGATGAGCGCTGCGCGCCGCTCGACCGTTCATTTGCATCGTTTATTGATTATACTTGGCATGGTTTTCGTCCTTTTTTGTGCTGCACATACAGGTATGCGGACGGAGACAGTATTGTTACACTGTTTGGGTATGGAAACCAGCGAAACACGGGATTTAGGGAAATGATACTCCAAAAAAACGACATTTTTCAGTGAAATCTTGGGAAATGTACCTGGACCCGCTCAGCCGCACAGTAGAGGACGTAGATATCACTAGATTCGATCTAATGTTCTCGCTTTACAGCCAGGAGGCGGGTAATATAGATGTCTTGTCATGTTTTCAGTTTAGTAGCGAAGTTATTTCAATGCTTTTGATGACGTGGATGCAGACGTCGGGAGTCGGATGGAGCTGCAACTGAGAGGAGAGTCGGGTATGGAACATTGAGGAAGGAACGAGTCTCAGTGGGAGGCGGAGCACCTTGCCTTATCCATTGCCTCACAGATACCATGGAACTGCTCAAAGTCGAGTTGTGGTAGTACAAGTCAGCAACATCACTTGTTTCAAATCCACCTAAAAATACCTAAATACACGTAAAAGCACCTACAGACGGGAAGCAGTTTCGGCGCAGGACAAGGGCTTGCAAGTCATTGGGAATGAATAGTCAGAACTCAGTGAGCAGACATGGAGACACGGTGCAGAAAACAACGTCGCACAACATATGTAAAGGATGTCAGTCCTACGCCGTAAAATTCAATTTCCTAGCGTCAGCTGTTTACCGGCGCTCTACGAAAAACCTCGTGGGGCGAGACAGCCATACTCCGTCCGGCGAAGAATAACAGTGTTTGGCGGTCCTGTTCAAGGGTGCCCTGGTGAGAACGTACTTTTATTGATGATATTCAACAGGTAAGTGGTATTTTTAGCCCACATCAGGTATCCTTATCGTCTGCTTAAGTTGGCTTGGAAATGCGCCTTCACGGAATCAAATAAACGGATGACATGCCACTCGTCAGGAAGTCAGGTTTGCTTCCTAGCTGGAGTGAATCAATTCCAGTTTGACCTCAGTCAGTGGTTGTGGTGTCTGTGCCCAAAACGATGAAGTTTGTTTATCTTCCTTCGATGGCATGGATAGATATTGTGGACTGGAAGATTGGAGTGGTCTGGATTGAGCCTTAACTCTGGACCCTTCTACTTTCCAAACATTTTAGCATTAGGCATACGACATTGACTGGAAAAGAAATGCTTCAAAATCCTACGGAGAATCCTGAAGTAATTCTTGTAAACCACTGCAGTGTCTAGGTTGTTTAGACTTCTTTTTTATTGTTCGGTAGCTTAAGATATTTCAAGAGGACATTACAAATACGGGTAATTCAGTAGCTATTTTCATGATTATAAATAGAGATCCTGGCAGTTGCCTCTTCTCCTGAATACCATTAGTCACACCACAACGTCCTCACCGTTCATAACGTTGGAGATAGTGCGAGGTCTCGGTCTGGCTCGCACGGCAGCCTCAGCTGCTGCACAGCTGCAAACAAAACTATTGTTAAAATGCAAGTTTCACATAGGAAGTGGGAAACAAATTACGGAATCAATGCATATGACACTGATGAAACGTTTTCGTTGACACTGAATATGCGCAAAGCTTTAAAAATTCATAACGTCTTAGTTAGGCTGAGTTCATGCTCCATCCCATCATCGCATATAACCAACAACACGCCTTATCAGAATCACTGAAAGTAAATCAAGAACGCTAATTGATAACAAAGCCGCGGTAACATGTTATCAACAATGCAATGGCAAAGGTAAAGTTTAAGAAAACCAAAGATGTATGCATATTGTCACACTGGTCGCAGAGTGATTAAGAGGAACTCCAAAGCGTGGGAAACAAAAAATCACCGACGAAGAAAGTCGTTTGAGATTACATTCAGAACAGAAACCTAACATCGGAATATTTTCTGTGCGTTTAAGGTGACTGCGACAAATATTTTCCCTATAATTGTCAATCATGCACGTTCTTAATCGTAATGACAATGCGCTCTTCGAAAACCGTTTCGTGTTTATGGTACTCGTATGAACTTTTCTAGAAACAGATATCAGGCACTTAGCTTATGTGCTGCCTTTCTTAAGCTAAACATTTAAACTTTTCTTAAACTTAAACTACTAAAAACTGTGTCATCCAGAAACCGAATCTGATTTGTGGATGATGCTTATTCTACATATGCTTACCAAAGCACCAGCTCGTGGACCTCGCAAGCCAGATCCTTGGCCGCCGAGGCCAGCTGCTGTGGCAGATATATCTGTGGGAGAATGTATCAATGTGTTGTCTATCGAGTCAGCTTTTGTTGTAACAGCATCAGTGATGCCATGAGAGATTCAAACAAATAAGAGCCGTGCCTAGATCAATAAGCGTTCTTGGAATTCGGTGATCGGTTTCTCAATGCGGGTTTATTGTTAAAGGCGGTACCCCTGAAGACACTGCGTCCTCCAATTCATTCCAACTGGTGAATATTAGTGGCAAGACGATCGCGTATCGCGATTCGAAGGTAGAGACCTTCCAGAAAGCAGTGGAAAATGTGAACTGAATATGAACTTTTCAGGATGTGCCTGGGTTTAAACTGTTGTCATACATTTGCGAAGAAATATCTTAGGGTATTTTTTTTGGAGGTATGTCAAGAGTTGTTTCAGATTCGTGAGGATAGAGCTTAAGTCCCATTAAATGCATTTCATGGGTTTGGAGCAGCCGGAAAAGCACATTGAATATACTAGTGTATACTGCTGAAAGTTAATATTTCGCATAGATTCTATAAATGACGTCGGATTTCGCATGGCATTACACCGTCATGTTTTATGTGCCGTAATTCCTAGACTGTAATAACAATGTCATGGGCTACAGCTTGCAGGAGCTGACTATGCCCCTTCGTATGTGTGCGCGGCACTTTGCCTGGATGCGATTGGTAGCAAATCATTGAACTCGAGCTTAAGTTTTAATTCCGCCTATCAACTACCTCTGTACAACAACTGTGCCATTTGCTCAAAAATCTTCCATACAGCGCATCATGGGAATGTGGGTTACCAGAGTAAGTCATTCGGAATCGAATATAAGTAATTTCTTGTTTGCTATCTCTTCTCACAATCACAATGAATTCCCTATTTGACATGAATCGGATATTTATTTTATTTTAACCAATTTCAATGAATTAATTAGAATGAAACTATTTCATAGCAGTCGATCATAATCATAATCAGGGTAAATTTTCCGAGCCAAGAATCAGAATCGAATACGTTCTCAAAATTGCTACGAATCAACTGCCTGAATCGATTCCCAAATGCTGATTCATTTGAATTTGTGCATAATTTACAGTGTGATAAGACTAATTTTACATGGTAGTTCAATGTCATGCAGTATGGCTAACTAGTTTTGATCGAACGAACCTGACTGTCATGGCATGGACCATTTTCCTTCCATATTCTACTTAAGTGTCAAAGTTTTGAGCACATTTCGTGTAACAGTTTGTGTTTGGGACTATTGGTTAACGTAGGTAACCTCACAACAGATGAAGAAAAGTAAGAACGACGACGGTACACTGACTATTTCGATGCCATTGAAGTGTCACACTATGCCCAGACATATAACGGCTACACAAAGCTGCATGACGATTATCCTAGTGTTGTTGATTATCCAAAAGTTCCACTGCCACATGGAATAACTTTGAAAGTTTTAATGGGAACGCAAGGCAAACAGGTATTTAAATACTGCTCTTGATAAATGAACAATGGTGCAAATGATAGTTTTGCTCGGTAGAGACTGGAGATGCACATAAAAGTACGGGGTTGTTGTCATCATCTAGGAGCCCAAGCTGTCTCACACACGTGCACGAAATGATAACCCCTCTGAATAATTTAGGAAGTTTTTACTTCCAGAAATTTTGCGCTTGGGACAAAAAGATGCAGTGATCATAAACGAAAAGGGCAGACATTCGGGTGTCATTTGCAAGGCCACGAGGAGTGACACCGCAACGGCTGGATAAACTTACCGATTCTGGGTGCATTTCCTCGTTGTTATTGTCATCTCTTCTCGCAAGTCTGGGAAAAAATTCAAAACGTTTGACACCTAGAGGACTCTGTCATAGCTGAAACGATGCAGAATGAGTTGATACAGGTTTTTGCTGTTTTCACTTGGCACTTTTAAAGCATAGTTTGGCTGCGAAAAGCGCAAAACCCTGACGAGCACTTCTGTAGTCAAGGTTGGTGAAATCTGGATTTTCGTGATAATTCAATAACTGTGAAAGCTAGAAACTTGATTTACAGGTTATCGGATTCAGCATTAAATTCTGCACAAGACCAGTACACTTAAAGGGCGCCAGCTATCATGTGAAAGCCACATGATAGCACACATGTTCGTTTTTAGAAGAACTTACACGGGATCTGTCTTACCATGTGAAAACACTATGTAAGAGTAGTAGTTTCTGTGCAATGGTTCAGTAAAATCCTCGCATTTCCTTAAGTATTTGCTCAAATATGGGTTTCTTTATACTAATCGATTCAGCTTGAATCGGGCTACTTGTTACAGGGTAGCAAATCTTCTCTCCACCTCTTTAAACTTAGCATTTTAGGTGGGGGCTTTCAAGTGTACTTAATTGAATAAGTCAAGAAATGTTAAGTGCGGAATGTTCTGCTATAGCTCAAAAGGTGCGCCAGATGATAACACACGTTTTTCTAATGCATATTGTGTCGATCTGATACGTACTGTGGCAGAAAACTGCGAAAAACCAAGCAAAAAGGGAGTACGAAATATTTCACATGGCGTAATGTTAAAGCAACACGACAAAAAAGGCCAACAAAAAATCTTATTTCCCAAGTATGACAGGTATCAACAAGCGGTTAACAGCAAACTATAACGAAATAACTCTTCTTTATATCATAGACCATACAAAACCTCAACTTGTAAACTTACGGAGCGACCAAAAGTTCGTGCAAACATCATGACAATTCGGTTCACTTTGAAACCCTAAGAATGGGTTTGACACACATGTTGTCAGTGATAAAGTTGTAGCCCATGGATGTATTAATACAAATCTGGAAGGAAATTGGAACCACTTGGGAACTATTTTTCAGAAATTTTGAATCAAAGTTTTTCAATATTCAGCCCCCGGAACTGTCGTCGGGGAGACATAACAATAATAAAATCAGATAGAGAATTGTACGAGCTTTAAAACGGTGCTTTTGGTTTTGTCCTAGCTTAATTACAAATACGTTCAATGTGCGGTCAAAGTTGAGAAATGATACAGAGTGCCGTTCGGCCGATCGCCGAAATTTTTCTGCCCGTAATCTTAAAGCAATGGAGTAACTATCTACACTTAAGAGCCTCCAGCTCCCCATCCAAGCAAGCTATTACAAAGTGGTTTGCACTGATCGATAGGCTAGATCCGTGGATACATTTTATCTCTCACTGACATCCTTCTAACTCACCAACATACCGAGCGATTTGAATATCATAGGAAAAGTCTTAAAATCGCTGCCTTATATCATTTAAAAGCTATCATTCAAACAGCCTACGGACAAAATGGGGTGTACAAAAAAGCGTGTTTTCTCTTCAACGGTAACAGCTAAAGAAAAACAGTAAGTGCCGTACGATAACCGATTGCTGTACTTATATAGCGAGTTGAGTGTAGAGAATACCACATAATGTCATGAATGAAATTATCGTCCCCGAAAAAGGCCAAGGACCACAAGGAAAATGCGGCAGCATACTACTTACCTGCGTGTTAACGTGGCCATTGTGCACCCGACGACTCGAAGCAGGACACTGAGCACGGTTTTTCCCCGACTTCAAAGCCAACCTCTGGTCTATTGAGCTCTAAGATGTTTCCAGTTCCTCTTCCTTCGAAAAAGATAACCTTGTTGTTCCCTTTCGTGAGTCGTCCCGGCGAGCAAACACACTGCTGACTTATCGCGGGAGCGCGGCCTCCAATGACCATGGGGTCTTGTTTAAATAGCAAATAATGAGCAAAAATACGGGTCGTCTCGCTGTTTACACTAGTAAAGGTAAGGTTCTAGCTATGCACGCATACAAAACGTTTCGTCGAGAATGAACTCACCTACTTATTTGACGTAGGTGCAACTGTCCATAGTTCATTGATCTTTGGGTTCTGAGTGTGTAGTGTAATATTTAATGGTTCCATCATTGCAAGCAACAGCACATGTATCGCTTATGATAAGCTCCATTGACCGACTCTAATGACTGGGAAAAACCGGTGTGTCCACAACAGAAAAAACACACATTGTGACAAATTATTTGAACTTGAGTGATACCAACTGGCGATGCAGCAGCACTCCCTCTGTCACTTGTGGCGGGTCAGTTGTACTATTCGAATACCTTAATAGGTAAGAGAAGGAAATTTTTGTAGTTCCCCATTCGTGGTAAGCATCCATTTCCAGCACCACCCACTCTATTGAGAACAAAACGCCACATGGATATTGTGCTGACCGCCAACAAAGGCGGACATGTCGCTGAACAACAAGCACACTTTGGGCGTTATTTTGTTTGATAAGACGGCACCACCTTCGCGGATGAGGCATCGATACAAAGTAGCAATTTGTGCGCAAGTCCCGACAAAGATGTTATGTCAGTGCTTTTAGCATTTTATGATGTCCAGTCATTGGTCCAAATATGATCCAGCCATGAGAAAACGGCAGTCCTCTCGGTCGGCATCGACTGTCGCCATTTAGTCCCAGGCTTCGGCTTTACCGGCGGTGCCGCCTGACCGCCTGAACGTCAATCAGTTCAGCCCACACCTGCGATGCCCACCCGAACGACATACGCACCGCGGCCACCCCTCTCGGCCGGCGCAGCGAGGGCTCCTTCAGCCCCCACCTTCGCCCCCACATCGGTATTCAGTCGGACGGTCTCGACACAAGTCCCTCTAGCATGCGGATTCCGCGACCACCGTACCGGGCCTTGACGCGGCTCGGTTACCCTATAATCGCCATCGACTTAAGTGTACCTGAGGCTTGAAATAGTTCTTGGTCTGAAAAAATGGAGTACTGTGTTCAGGAAAGGGTCAACAAGGTATTCAGTATCGTATGAACCACAATGACATTTTACCGCATGTTTACAAAGATTTCAAGGTATCTTTGTAAACATCTTCAGTTATATCATCTCACATAACTCAGAATCTTCGGTTTCTACTGTGGCCATGCCAGGTCAAAAAGGAAATGAGCCCAGCTGGGGACACGCAAGCATCATGCATGAAAATGAGAGACAATGTTGCTTATTTTTGCACGATACCCCGACCAAGAAATCGGCATTCTTAAGTGAGTCAAGTATCATATATCACATTGCCAGCGCCGGTCTGCGGTCGCGGTGCCGGCGCTCCCCGTCCCTCCCTGTCCACCAGCGGTAGCCCCTTGTGGATATTTCCGAACGACTGCCGGAGAATTTGAGTGTGAATATGGATGACGTCACCCACTGGACTAGCTGCTCATGGACTTTCAATACCTGCCACGAGCTGCGTGGATTCCGAACGGATCGTCGCGGGGAATCGGACCTGCTTCAGCAAGGATGTGAGCAGACACCTCCACCAGTCAACCGCCTTCCATCATTCATCACGCACGGTCCGTCCGAAGCTCCGATTCATCGAGATCTGCTACTTCTGATTGTCCTCGCCGCCGCCATCAACGCCCTGGTAGTGGCTGCTACGTCTGCGGCTCCACTCCACTGCCGGCTCTTTCCTAGCGGTCAGCCCGTGCTAGTTCGCGTCACTTTGAGCCTGGCTTTGACCATGCGTCAGCTTATGGCGTGCCGTGCCTGGGTCAGCCGTGCCGGGCGGCCAGCCGGCGGACTCCGGCGGCCGCCGGCGCCGGACGAGACGCGGCAGGCGCGCGCCCGGAGCACGTCACCGGGGGAGCAGAAGCGGCCACCAGCTGCTGCTGGATCCAGCCTATCTGTCGAACTCCTGAACATTCAAGCCAAATCTGCTCGAACTATCTGATGAGCTTCATCGCCGAAGCTACGATCTGATGGCACTCTGCGAGATGTGGCTCAAACCGTCTACTCCGAGCCGCCTACTGATGCTGCCTGCTAACCGCCTCTACCGTGCCGGACGACCTGACAGACGCGGTTACGGCAAGGTGGCACTGGCTGCCAGGGACAGCATCAGCGTTTCCCCCCTCAGGGTCACCTCGGAAGCGAAGCCAAACAGCAAACTCGAGACCTTGTGGGTTTTGGTGACACTTGATAGCAGACGTTAGTCTATCTCAGGCACAGCGTGCCGTCCCCCGAGGCGCAATGTGACGGATCTCGAGGCCGACTTCTCTGATCTAGAAGCCCAGTATCAGCGTCTACTCGTCGTTTACTCTTTGACGAAAGTTCTGATTCGCAGTAACTTGAACTGTGATTTTTTAAAGTTAGCCTGTGATCCTGCCAAAAAGGTGCTGTGTAACTTTCTGACAGACGCAGAGACACTGTTCCATTTTGTTACGTATTCTAATGGTTCACTGTTGGATATTATCGTGACGAACTGTCGTCGCTTTCCAAAACGCTGTGATACCGTTTTTTTTTTCGTCATTTTAGCCCACAGAAATTTGCACGTGTATACAAAGACATGCCTCACTTTCGCCCACCGCAGCGCATTGTCAGATCTCGCCGCCTTCTCCGCATCGATGTAACCGCGTTTCATTATGATCTCTTATGTGGGGACTGGCATCTGGTGTTTTCTCTCCGACGGTCACATTCAAATGGAACAGGTTCCTTGACACGTTTTTACCTATCATCGATGTTCATGCTCCTGTGCGGAGGATGCGAATAAGGAATGCCTGTGCTCTAGCGGTCAGTGATGAGACCAAAGTGATCACATCTCGTCGCCGCGAGGGGCTGGCGGTCCTTGGTCACGGGCTGACCGAGTATAAAATCCTAAACAGAGCGGTGCGTTCCGCTATCAGGCGTGACACCTGCCTTGACATCCAGCAACGGATCCGAGAGACAGGGCGAGGCTCCATGTGGAAGGCGATTCGGGCGGCCGCTGGCGGCCACTCTCGCTCTTATGTTCTCATGTTCGCAATGCTCACTGAACAGACGAGAAAGGGTACAAGTACCAGCCGCTGCACACGACGATGAGTCGCTATCTAGTCATGACATGCCATGGCATAGGTGCAGGGCAAGTCGACGCTAAATATCCTTGTTTCACCACTCGCATAGTTTATTCGACGTTCAATAATTTTCTCCGTTTCATTCTGGTTTCATCTTATGCGCTTACGTTCTCATGTTCGCAGTGCCCACTGAATAGACGAGAAAGGGTACGAGAAAGGGTACAAGTGTCATAGCGGCGAATGCAACGATCCATCCGAACCTACTTTTGCTCTTTGGGTTAGGTGAGCGAAATGCAGGTCCAGGTATAACCACCCCATGGATTAGACACGCGGGCGCCGGGACATTTGCGGCGACCGCATGTCCTCCCGAAATTGGCGGCAGACTAAACGGAGCCAGCTCACCGGGCCCTCGCTCGTTACCGGCGGGACGCCGACAGCGTGGGTGTCCCAGCACGACGAGACCCTCCAGGACCGAAATAGACGAGCACGGTACAGCGGCAGCGGTCCCACATTGGCGCGGCCGGTTTGAAAGGGCCGAAGCTTTGTATGCTAAAACAGCGTATCGGCGGCAACGGCACCGAAAACGCTCGCCAATGTCCGAAGTAAAGCGGCTTCGGCTTTCGTCATCTCGGAGTTTTTTTTGGATCAGACGTATTGGGAGTTAAACAAATGCCTTCAAAAATACAGAAACGAAAGACGGGTGTGTATGAACAGCCACTTGGGACGGCTGTGGGCGACAAAACAAGCCTTATCTTTCTCCAGAGGGAGAGGAGCCCAGTGACACCCTGCTTTGTTCAGTGCGGAGAAGATGGCCATCGAGGCCAGCTGCGTCGTCCTGTGCTGGGGTGTTGTCGGCGGGTGCGTCATTGCTGCGGCAATTGGAAGGTAACGAAACATTTTTAGGGCAGTGGTGTTCCGTCTCTGTGTCGTGATTCGTCTTGCACTTCTTCTGACCGGTTTCAGGTAGAATCATAGCATTAGACTTTCCTTCTTTTTCGGACGTGCGCTGTACGTCTCTGAAGGTCTTATCCTTACCAATGACAGATTCAGGAAAGGGATTTGGGAAGCATGTATGGTAATTTCTAGAAATATTGCAGGCAGCACGCTCTACTGTTTATTTTTGATTTTATGTTAAGTACAGGACCTTTGTTGCAACAAATCTATTCGCATCATCCCTTTTGACATATTATAACGGCAACGACGGTTCCTGGGAAACAAAAAAGGGCACCCTATACACAGCTTTTCGAAATATGCCCGATAAACGTTTTAACAAAGTAGAGGAATGTAATATGTCTTGCTGTAATAATGTAGTACGCCTTGTGTTGTAACTGACGACTGTAGCTTTTATTTCGGAGCAAGTGATTTTTATTTCGAAAGACAGTTTTGAAATCGAAAAGTCGAGGAATCACCCTAAAAATGAGCACTTTAATTGCCGTCAAAATCAATAACGGCCCTCTTGCTTCTTTGCATTCGTTTTCATTCGCTTGTTCGCTCTTTAATCCGTGTGGATCTGTGTGCCAGGTGCTGCTGGAAAAAGGCGACGAAATTAAGCAGACGAGTCGAAAATGGCTCAGTTGATGCGGTAAGCAATGGTATTTTTCACCTTCACTCCGTTCCTTGACAGGATAGAACTCACGCTGTTATCACTTTGGCATGCCATTTCTCGTTGTTCTTATTGCACTCCTCGTTTAACACTCCTTAACTGGTACATTTCCAGTGTATACATATACCGAGCGTAAAGAAGATATTCATCACGTATGTCACTAAAAACACAATCGCTACAAAACAACTTTGCAAAGCTACGGCTATTCTTAAACCAGTTCAGTAGACTGGGTATTTAATTCACGATGTCAAAAGTGACGTATTCTGTGCACCCAGGGATTCGAAGGAGGTGAAGATCAAACAAAATACGAAGTATACAGTTTGAGTTTTCCGGGATCGAACTCGGTACGTATGCATGTATTTGTTGTGAGTGTCGATGTTTCTGTACCTTCATGCAGATGACCACAGAGGTGCAAAAATATCCTAAGCTGTCACAAACCAAGTCTCTTTCTGCGAAATCCGTCACGAAACTCATGGCACAGCACAGCACCTCTCACAAACACTGCCACAAATATGACAGCAGTTTGAAGGTGAAAGCCAACTGCTCGTGCTAAAAGCAAAGGAGAGAGAAAGGAAAGGTTTTGGCAGCGGAAAAATGATATGTTTTTGCAGTGGGTCTTTCAGCGACCAGAACTAGAAGGAGACAGTGTCGTCGATAGCAGGAATATCTGTCATAGTGCTGGTAGCTAATTGAAGAATGAAACTTAGGCCCTTGTTTGAAGGTAATTTCAAATGTCGATAGTTTGTGTGACCGCCGATGTAAAATTATGAAAAACTCGGCTTGTCAAAAATTATAATAATGCCTTCAGAAGCCGCTGTTCTGTCATACGCAGGTGAGTTGGCTGCTTGTTTGCATCTCTGGCTGGTCATGCACTGTGTGGTGTGGAGCTGTTAATGTAAAGATTTTTTTTTTTTTTTTGTGTAATCGATCTTTCTTTTATCTATCTTTTAAACGGAAGGCAATTTATTCTGTTCATATTGTTGTTGTGGGTTGTTTTGAATGCAATTTAGGGATGAGAGCTTCTTAAAATCTCTTTGCAGTTACCACTTGACCTGGACGTGTCGGTTTCCTCTTTCTGTCTATCACCACAGTATAAGAGCACATCGCATCGAGTCATCAGCTGCCTGTCAAGGAATATGGCTACGACCGAAACCCTAAATGAATAAATCCGCCTGACCATTTTGAACGCGATAAATGCAGGGGTTCTTGTTCTTTTTAAAATGTCCATTAGCTAAATAATGAGGCTCTGTTTTTTGCAGAGCTTTCTGCAGGCTGCTCCAGAGGAAACAGCGAGCGAGCCTGCATATCAGTGCCGCGGTATGAAATATTGGTAAGTTCCAATGATCGAATTATTGAATTCGAAATGATCTTGATTAGCAATCGTGCTTTGGGCATGATGACTGGCATATTCAACCTTTCTTATGTTGCATTAAAAAGATGTACAAAGCGCATTTCCTGTGGACTGCGTGTGGTTCACGGGGTCCGAAAAAAACAGCACAGCTTTAGCGCAAATGTTCGCTGGCTGGTGCGTAATCTTGCTAACATTATTCTACTAGCGAAATGAAAAGCCAAATGGTGTATATGTAGTAACTTATCTTGCTATCGCTTCAACAATGAAAGTCAGATATCAAATGCAAGATGTCTTCATCCTTGCAAGTTCAATACGGCAGTTTTCGAAATCATTCTAAATTGGATCAGATATCATCTCAACGTCATGATCCCTGTCATAAGCAATTACTTTTTCTTTCGAAGTCTAATGGTACCAGAATCAAAGTGAAGCGCCCGAGGGCGCTGCGGCGCACGGCCGCCCAGCCGGTGGCCATCCGTTGTGCAAAATTTCATGAAATTCTAATGAGCGGATTCAAAGTTAGATACGATGTGGCACGAACGAGAAAAAGGCTCAGGCTTTACCAAAGCGAGGAAAGCTACTGAGACTCATCTTTTCGGCTTTCTGAAATGCATTCTCTAAAATTTGCATTAAGTTTGACATTCTGTCTTCCTGGACAGCAAACGATAATATCAAAGCTCTTATGTTGATTTGTTTTTTTCCGTTTCAGAGAACCTGTCGGGCCACAAGCACTCCCGGTCGCCCGTCCTGCCCTCGCTTCGCGGGCGCGGCTTCGCGTGCGATGAGCGCTGCGCGCCTTTTGTTTTGGTATTTGTTTATTGCAAATAAACAACCGTTCATTTGCATCGTTTATTGATTGTACTTGGCATGGTTTTCGTCCTTTTTTGTGCTGCACATACAGGTATGCGGACGGAGACAGTAGTATTACACTGTTTGGGTATGGAAACCAGCGAAACACGGGATTTAGGGAAATGACACTCCAAAAAAAACGAAATTTTTCAATGAAATCTTGGGAAATGTACCTGGACCCGCGCAGCCACACAGTAGAGGACGTAGATATCACTAGATTCGACCTAATGTTCTACAGCCAGGAGGCGGGTAATACAGAGCTCTTGTCATGTTTTCAGTTTAGTAGCGAAGTTATTTCAATGCTTTTGATGACGTGGATGCAGACGTCGGGAGTCGGATGGAGCTGCAACTGAGAGGAGAGTTGGGTATGGAACATTGAGGGAGGAACGAGTCTCAGTGGGAGGCGGAGCACCTTGCCTTATCCATTGCCTCACAGACGACGTCTCATCCTGCTCTTTAACCTGCCGGCTCTTTATTGAAAACGGACGCGCTAGTCTTATACTCATCGCCTGGAAGAAATAGTCCTTTCCAGGTCATTCATTCAAGTTTTGATGAAAGCGTAAAGAAACGTTGTTCACTGAAACGTCTGAGACACAACAGTCATTTGATAATCAGTAATCTATGCCACTGGCAGCATGCAGCGAAGCATTTGGTGTAAGATATTCATGAACTCGTCCGGTCCCACAAGAGGGAGTTGGGCAAGGCAAATAATGGAGCTGGTTACTGGCGAGGACTGATGAGTCCAAACATCCCCTCACATTATAATCAGGGAATGACCCCCATGTCAGACTTTCTGGGACCTTTCCGCCATTGTCTGCCACTCACTGGACGTCAGGATTTTCACTTACGCGCTGGTCGAGGATAGTTCACTCAGAGCCCATTTTTCTCCCAGTCAAGATGAAGCAACGAAAAAAGAGCGACTATGTAACCGGTGTCAATTGTGCTCTATCCATGCATCATTTGACCATTTCAGGTCAGTGTGACCTCTCAAGTCACCTGGACAGAGGGAGCTTCCTATCGTTTACGGCCTCCTTCGTCATCGTTGTAGTGCTTTTGCGTGTCTTCTTCGAATTATGCTTTAAAACGTAAACAGTTATCAATCACTGACATTAGAAACAACAGGTGCCATGGAACTGCTCAAAGTCAAGTTGTGGTAGTACAAGTCAGCAATATCAGTTGTTTCAATTCCACCTAAAAATACCTAAATACGCGTAAAAGCACCTAGAGACGGGAAGCAATTTCGACGCAGGACAAGGGCTTGCAAGTCATTGGGAGTGAATAGTCAGAACTCAGTGAGCAGGTACGGTGCAGAAAACAACGTCGCACAACTGCTGTCACCATTTAGGAGCCTCAGGTGCTCCACACAAGTGAACGAAATGACAACCGCTCTGAATAATTTAGGAAGTTTTGACTTCCAGAAGTTTTGCGCTTGGGACAAAAAGGTGCAATGATTATAAGCGACAAGGAAAGTCATTCGGATGTTATTCGCAAGGCCACGTGGAGTGACACCGCAACGGCTGGACAAGCTTACTGATTCCTGGCGCATTTCTGCGTTGTTATTCTCATCTCTTATCACAAGGCTGGGAAAAAGGATAGTCAGTTTATTAGTTTCTCACACATTGCTGTAATGATCATAAGATTGTATGCACGTAAATAAGCTCGAAATCTCTCTGGTCCCACCGAAAGGAAAGGCGTTGTTTTACTATTATAGCATGTCAGCATGTCAGGGTAACATTATTTTAGACCATGGGCCTCATAAGACGTAACATGTCGAAAGGATAAACCGAGGGATGACAGTTTACAGGCCAGAGAGACACCAGATTTACCCAATGACAGGGAGATTTCAACGCCTTTTGGACTTAACTCGCAGTAAGTTTTAAAGCATGCTTTACCAGCTCTATCTTCGCTATCGTTTAGCATTGTACAATCTTTCAATAAATACCACATAATGTCATGAATGAAATTATCATCCCCGAAAAAGGCCAAGGACCACAAGGAAAAATGCGGCAGCATGCTACTTACCTGCGTGTTAACGTGGCCACTATGCACCCGACGACTTGAAATAAGACACTGAGCACGGTTTTTTCCCGACTTCAAAGCCAACCTCTGGTATTTTGAGCCCTAAGATGTTTCCAGTTCCTCTTCCTTCGAAAAAGATAACCTTGTTGTTCCCTTTCGTGAGTCGTCCCGGCGAGCAAACACACTGCTGACTTATCGCGGGAGCGCGGCCTCCAATGACCATGGGGTCTTGTTTAAATAGCAAATAATGAGCAAAAATACGGGTCGTCTCGCTGTTTACACTAGTAAAGGTAAGGTTCTAGCTATGCACGCATACAAAACGTTTCGTCGAGAATGAACTCACCTACTTATTTGACGTAGGTGCAACTGTCCATAGTTCATTGATCTTTGGGTTCTGAGTGTGTAGTGTAATATTTAATGGTTCCATCATTGCAAGCAACAGCACATGTATCGCTTATGATAAGCTCCATTGACCGACTCTAATGACTGGGAAAAACCGGTGTGTCCACAACAGAAAAAACACACATTGTGACAAATTATTTGAACTTGAGTGATACCAACTGGCGATGCAGCAGCACTCCCTCTGTCACTTGTGGCGGGTCAGTTGTACTATTCGAATACCTTAATAGGTAAGAGAAGGAAATTTTTGTAGTTCCCCATTCGTGGTAAGCATCCATTTCCAGCACCACCCACTCTATTGAGAACAAAACGCCACATGGATATTGTGCTGACCGCCAACAAAGGCGGACATGTCGCTGAACAACAAGCACACTTTGGGCGTTATTTTGTTTGATAAGACGGCACCACCTTCGCGGATGAGGCATCGATACAAAGTAGCAATTTGTGCGCAAGTCCCGACAAAGATGTTATGTCAGTGCTTTTAGCATTTTATGATGTCCAGTCATTGGTCCAAATATGATCCAGCCATGAGAAAACGGCAGTCCTCTCGGTCGGCATCGACTGTCGCCATTTAGTCCCAGGCTTCGGCTTTACCGGCGGTGCCGCCTGACCGCCTGAACGTCAATCAGTTCAGCCCACACCTGCGATGCCCACCCGAACGACATACGCACCGCGGCCACCCCTCTCGGCCGGCGCAGCGAGGGCTCCTTCAGCCCCCACCTTCGCCCCCACATCGGTATTCAGTCGGACGGTCTCGACACAAGTCCCTCTAGCATGCGGATTCCGCGACCACCGTACCGGGCCTTGACGCGGCTCGGTTACCCTATAATCGCCATCGACTTAAGTGTACCTGAGGCTTGAAATAGTTCTTGGTCTGAAAAAATGGAGTACTGTGTTCAGGAAAGGGTCAACAAGGTATTCAGTATCGTATGAACCACAATGACATTTTACCGCATGTTTACAAAGATTTCAAGGTATCTTTGTAAACATCTTCAGTTATATCATCTCACATAACTCAGAATCTTCGGTTTCTACTGTGGCCATGCCAGGTCAAAAAGGAAATGAGCCCAGCTGGGGACACGCAAGCATCATGCATGAAAATGAGAGACAATGTTGCTTATTTTTGCACGATACCCCGACCAAGAAATCGGCATTCTTAAGTGAGTCAAGTATCATATATCACATTGCCAGCGCCGGTCTGCGGTCGCGGTGCCGGCGCTCCCCGTCCCTCCCTGTCCACCAGCGGTAGCCCCTTGTGGATATTTCCGAACGACTGCCGGAGAATTTGAGTGTGAATATGGATGACGTCACCCACTGGACTAGCTGCTCATGGACTTTCAATACCTGCCACGAGCTGCGTGGATTCCGAACGGATCGTCGCGGGGAATCGGACCTGCTTCAGCAAGGATGTGAGCAGACACCTCCACCAGTCAACCGCCTTCCATCATTCATCACGCACGGTCCGTCCGAAGCTCCGATTCATCGAGATCTGCTACTTCTGATTGTCCTCGCCGCCGCCATCAACGCCCTGGTAGTGGCTGCTACGTCTGCGGCTCCACTCCACTGCCGGCTCTTTCCTAGCGGTCAGCCCGTGCTAGTTCGCGTCACTTTGAGCCTGGCTTTGACCATGCGTCAGCTTATGGCGTGCCGTGCCTGGGTCAGCCGTGCCGGGCGGCCAGCCGGCGGACTCCGGCGGCCGCCGGCGCCGGACGAGACGCGGCAGGCGCGCGCCCGGAGCACGTCACCGGGGGAGCAGAAGCGGCCACCAGCTGCTGCTGGATCCAGCCTATCTGTCGAACTCCTGAACATTCAAGCCAAATCTGCTCGAACTATCTGATGAGCTTCATCGCCGAAGCTACGATCTGATGGCACTCTGCGAGATGTGGCTCAAACCGTCTACTCCGAGCCGCCTACTGATGCTGCCTGCTAACCGCCTCTACCGTGCCGGACGACCTGACAGACGCGGTTACGGCAAGGTGGCACTGGCTGCCAGGGACAGCATCAGCGTTTCCCCCCTCAGGGTCACCTCGGAAGCGAAGCCAAACAGCAAACTCGAGACCTTGTGGGTTTTGGTGACACTTGATAGCAGACGTTAGTCTATCTCAGGCACAGCGTGCCGTCCCCCGAGGCGCAATGTGACGGATCTCGAGGCCGACTTCTCTGATCTAGAAGCCCAGTATCAGCGTCTACTCGTCGTTTACTCTTTGACGAAAGTTCTGATTCGCAGTAACTTGAACTGTGATTTTTTAAAGTTAGCCTGTGATCCTGCCAAAAAGGTGCTGTGTAACTTTCTGACAGACACAGAAACACTGTTCCATTTTGTTACGTATTCTAATGGTTCACTGTTGGATATTATCATGACGAACTGTCGTCGCTTTCCAAAACGCTGTGATACCGTTTTTTCTCGCCATTTTAGCCCACAGAAATTTGCACGTGTATACAAAGACATGCCTCACTTTCGCTCACCGCAGCGCATTGTCAGATCTCGCCGCCTTCTCCGCATCGATGTAACCGCGTTTCATTATGATCTCTTATGTGGGGACTGGCATCTGGTGTTTTCTCTCCGACGGTCACATTCAAATGGAACAGGTTCCTTGACACGTTTTTACCTATCATCGATGTTCATGCTCCTGTGCGGAGGATGCGAATAAGGAATGCCTGTGCTCTAGCGGTCAGTGATGAGACCAAAGTGATCACATCTCGTCGCCGCGAGGGGCTGGCGGTCCTTGGTCACGGGTTGACCGAGTATAAAATCCTAAACAGAGCGGTGCGTTCCGCTATCAGGCGTGACACCTGCCTTGACATCCAGCGACGGATCCGAGAGACAGGGCGACACTCCATGTGGAAGGCGATTCGGTCGGCCGTTGGGGGCGGAAAGGCCGACCGGAAGCAGCCGGTGGTGACATCGGACCAATTAAACTCATTTTTTATTGGCGTGGGGACGCGCGTGGCCAGTGAGGTGAGGGTCATGGGCGACACGCCGGGCTTGCCTTGCCGACTGCCACGTGTTGGCGCCTGTGCGCTTAGCCTGGCGCCCCTGACGCTGTCTGAGCTGCGGGCAATCGTACTTGGAATGAATGGGTCGGTTGCCTGAGGCGAGGACAGTGGCGGTACCGCATGATCCGTACGTCTTTTGATGCAATCGACGCGGTGCTCCTGCATTTGATTAATTCCAGTACCTCGCTCTCCGATGTCCCAGATTCCTGGAAACATTCCCTCGTTTACCCCATCTTTAAATCCGGGGATCCTACTAACCTATCCTACTTCCGGTCGATTTCCATCGTTCCTGTCATTGCTAAAATTGTAGAGCGGGCCGTCCATCTACAGCTGTACAATTACCTGCCCCAGAACTACCTCCTTTCCCCAACTCAACACGATTCCGTTCTCAACACGCATGATTCCGTCCTTGTCACTCGATTGAAACCGCACTGATACCCATTTCCGGCCACATCCTTTCGGCCATCGACCATGGGGAAATGTCATTACTTTGCGTACTGGATTTGAGCAAATGCTTTGATGTGATAGACCACGCTAAATTCTTGACCAAATTGCAACTTCAAGGAGTCGATATTTCTTGGTATTCGGCTGAATTCCAAAACGTCCTTGCTACGATGGAACAGGTCCTGGCTTCTCTTGATATTTGGTTTCGAGCAAGCGGGCTAAAAGTAATTGCCAGCAAGATTCAGCTGATGCTGTCGGGCAGCACACAGAATGTGCGCAACGCCCCTCATTTCACCGTAAAATTTCACCATGGTAATTTTCACCCCGTTTCGGAAGCTAAAAAATCTGGGACTAACTTTTGGTTACTGTCTCAGCTGGGACTCTCACATTACCGCCGTTACTAGGCGTTGTTTCGAAATTCTAAGTGACCCATCACATCTAAGGAGCTACCTATCGCCGTCCGTTATCTCCGCTCTGGTCAATGTTCTGGTTCTCTCGCAGATCCCATATTGTATCTCTGTGTATGGCAATGGTACTAAAGAAAACCCTGTCTCGCTCCCAGCAAATTATTAACATTGTCGCAAGAGTTATTTTTGTCCGAAGGAAATTTGATCATATGGCCGATCTGTTCAGGAGACTGGGCTGGCTCAACGCGGAGAAACTGGTCCCATACCATACACTGTGCCTGTTGCACAAGGTGCGCAGCATGGGTGGACCGGAAACACTGGCCAACAACTTTTCATGTCTTGTGGCGCATCGCGACCGAAACACCAGGCAGGATGGCAACCTACTCGTATATGTACTCGATCTCGCACAGAGATGGGTCGGAGACGTTTTTGCAGCTGTGCGGCGCGACAGCTCAACTTGTTGCCACCCGATCTGCCGCGGCTCCCCTTCTCCCTGACTCGAGACGCCACCTGAGCAGAGATCAGGGGTGATGCGCCGTCCATCAACAGGCTGTTTTGTCGCGTCTTGTGTACTTCTTTTTTAAGTGGCCCAGATGACAGTGGCTGCGTGCATTGTATCTTTGACAGTGTTTGTATGCACTGATGACCACTGACCTTTTATTTTCATCACTTTTGACGAGAGGCAGTCTCGATTTCTGAGTGATGTTTTCCCTTCTGTTTGTTCCTTTCTTCTTTCCCTTATTTATTCATGTTTGTGTTCCGAACTTTCCAATTTTTTCTGTGTCTCTCATAACATTTTGCATGCATTATATAATGATGTCATTACCACAAGTATTCAGTGAAGGTTTAAAGTTGGAGGTGTCAGTAGTTTACATTGCGCTGGATGACTGTTGCAAATCTCGTATTCGAGCGTTTCACTTCATCGGGCTACCTTCAAAACAAGAAAGAATTAGGCAATATTTGGTTCATGCTGGAAGTTGACTGCACTTTCCACTTCCCCATTCCTACACCTCTGCCGTCCCGTCCAGAAAACCTATTTCCCGACCAGCCGCGTTCACGCTGGCGGTGGTCGGCTCCCTCAAAGGGCCTCCTGTACGTCGATCCCCTGACAATGACACCCTCCCCGCGCCAGCCGCGGACACCGGGGGACCGAGGGGACCGGCCAATCAAGAGCTTCGTCCGGACCGACGTCAGGTGTCGCCAGCGAACGAAACTGTGTGTAACTGGATGAACCAGTCCTCGGTGCCGCATACACACCTCACACAGATTTCGGGTAGACACCGACTTGTCACGTCCGACCCAAATTTTGGCCCGGGGGCATCATCAGAGGCCAGGGAATGCATCCCCATTACTCGACTTGTCACGACCGGCATTTCGGTCGTGACAAGTCAAACGGTCGTGACAAGTCGGTGTGTATTCATGAGTCGGTCGTGACAAGTGACCGCTTACACACGCACACACACACACACACACACACACACACACACACACACACACATATATATATATATATAAAGACAAATAGACAGATAGGCCCAGGCTTTGGTAACACGGGAATGTCGGTGAGAAGACCACTCGGAAAAGCCGCTTAAACCTTCGTCCCGAACACCATATACACATCCACATGTCGTATTTTCAAAAATGCGGAAAACTGAAACAGCAAATGACGGGCCCATTGTTATTACGGCATAATCTGAAGGAAGAATTCGCGACCTACGCTTATTTCCACCACCTCAAGCACAAGAACACTTCAAGCACAAGCACACATCAAATAAACCAGCTGCTCTGGCGCAGCCTGCAGGTACCAGCTGGCTGCAATAAAATTATATTGCACGGAGTTACCGAGAACTGCGGCGATCTGTCAATTCCAGTTGCCTACAGGCTTCACTACCAGACATTTGAGCTGAGAACTGAGGCTTACAACTCGACGTTCTATCCATGAAGTTACGTCCGGAACATAAGTCACGTCCTTAGAGTGAAAAGTCTTCAAACCGGGCACCCGACCACTTTAAACTTGTTTCCTTATTTAAATCTTCTGATCGCCAGGCAAAGCGGCCAGTCCACCGGGAAACGGTCGTTTTGCTCGTGCCCTGTACCAAGCCGGGTGGAAACTGCCGTGCTATGACGGTCACAACAGGCAATGGATGTGCATCAATATGGCGTTGGGCCTTTACCAATAAACGGCAAAATAAATGGCAAGCACGCCGTGATAATGTCGGAATCGTATACAGTGCAAAAAATTCCCAGGCATCCCGCGCAAGATTTCTCCAGGAGTATCCAAGTTTCGAAAACTGGTGTGCTGTCTCTTGAGCTGCAGGTCTGGTCCCAACGAGTGATGAATCACTCCGGTCCCCATTCTTTCACTGAGTTCAGTGCATCGTGTTTTTGGCTCACAGCTCCGAGCCCTGGCGGGGAACCTCTCACCGCACGTAATCCTCCAACCCGTTGCAATATTTAAAACAGGATCCTGCGGATAAAGCCGGTATAATGGACCGACTCGATCCTCTGCACCCCAGGGACTCCACAGTGATCCACGCTGATGTTATTTCTCGCTATCAATCCCACTTCACACACGTCCAGAAAAGCCCCTTCCTATCACCTCTAATTACCCACGCTCAGCAGCATCTCTTTCCCACACACTTCACCGCGCCCCGTCCAATTTCGGCATCTCCCTTGCCAGGTCCAGTGCAGCCAGGTCCAGAGTAGCCTCTGTTACCCCCTTCCACGGCGCCCGGCTCCTGAGACCCTCCGTCCACAGGCCGGCCGGCCCACCCAGCCGCCCGCCCGGCCCACACATTCCCATCGCACCGGAACGGCGGCGCTTTGGAGCGGCCGGCGCCAAAAGTGGCGCGGCCGACACTGGCGGCGCGATATGGCGTCGCCGGCTGAATGTCGGCTGTTGAGGCCGGACAAAGGGCCGGGAGCGGCCGATGGATGGCCGCCCCCGGCCGGCGTTCGGCCGTGGCCGTCACCGGAAAAACCGGCCGGCGGCGCAGCGGAGACCCGAGACTCGACGACTCGGCGACGGTCTGGGCAAACAGGCCCGGTCTGAGTCCGGCCCGGCCCGGACCCGACTCGGCCGGACGAAACTCGCCGCCGAGTTCTGCATCGGATTTCAAGTTAGCACAATGGAGCATCCGAGCTGGGGGCGGCCAGTTTCAGAGAAAAACGTCCCACGGCGAAAACTTCGCGGCCGTTTTTACACCGAAAGAGCGGACGCGAGCTGATTACAATAACGGACGTGGGACGCGCGATTGTTCCGGGGTAATAATTCGGACGGGTAGTTATGTTTTCTTGGTTTCGGCATCGATCAATGTGTGGACACAGTTAAAACGCATCACATGATCAAGGAACAGGATTGCAAGGTTAAACAGCAGGTAGCATTTCACATCATTACGCCCGCTTGCAGACACCTAACACACCCCATGCCATTGTGATGTGATTAAGAAAATGTTGTATAAACCTCCAAGTTGACAAAGATTTACTTACCATTGTTTGCACAATTTTGGGACAATAGTAACCTTGAGTAACACCACAAGGCGACAGGACACAGAAATATCCTGACAGGAGTAAGTGTCTTAACACAATGAAAAGGTCTCTCGCGTCGGTGTGCCAGTAATCTTCATTTCTTCTTCATATATCCAGTTTGGTATGAAGGCACAAAGGCAGCCGGGCCATCTCCGGTCTGGAGAGCACCACGACACACCACTGCAGCGTGGCCAAATTCGTTTTGCAGTGGGTGTCAAGATGAAGCAGAAAATCAAAAGATGTAAATATTTTTGTGGCTATAGCAAAAATAAAGGTCGCCAACAGCTGCAACGTTTCAAAATTTATTTCTGATTACGCGTGCAGACGCCCAAAGTGCTGAAGGATGTCAAAATCCTGGAGGGAAAGATGCATCACGATTTAATTCTACACCGCAAAGATATAACATGAGGATTTGGGCGCATACAATTTGCTGCCACAATGGTGTTCAGATGTAATATTTCCGCAGCTGGATGCGTCTGTTTTCGAGCTTAGGTGTCATTTTCCACCCAAAATTGCGAATCTGGCCACAATGCACCACTACCACCACCACAAAGAAAAACTGCCGTAATAACGGCCGTCAAAGTTGTCCCATCATGGCCAGCCCCTCCCCCGCCCCTGTCCCGTCCAGACCTGAGCTCGATCCGGGGAAGGAGAGAGCTCATTAAGAGGAGCCGCCACGGCCAAGACGCTGCCCTCCACTGAGACGCGGCGACGCCCTCCGGCCAGCTCCGGGTCCGAGCCAGAGACGGGCAGAGGGCCCAGCTCGTCCCGCGCACCGCCGCGGCGGGGTCAACTCGCCTCCCGTCGCCGGCTCACATAATACTTCCGGCTCAGATACCATCCGACAACCACCGGCCGAGCCGAAATCTCACAAAGGAGCATCCACGCAATCAGCACAACGTAATGGTCCGCAGCACACGGTCCACCGCCGCCCTGGGACAACTCGACAGCGTCCCTGTGCCGGGCCGCCCGCGGCGCCGGCTCCCGGCGCGCCGCCTCGCCGGCCACTCGCCTGGTGAGGTCGCGCAGGTTGAACTCCCACGGCCCACCGCGCTGGCCCAGCCGGCGCTGGTCGTGAACGGCCGCCGCCAGCCGCCGGCTGAACTCCGTCATCCGGCGGACGGCGGCGGCGCCGGGGCCCGGCCGGCCGCCCGGCAGACGCGTCGTCAGCACGATCTGCTCCAGGTCCAACTGGCTCAGCGGCTCCACGTACACCTGTCGGGTCGGAGGCCCGTCAGTGCCGGGTCGACGGCCGGTCAGCAGCGGGTCAGCGGCGGGTCAACGGCCGGTCAACAGTGGGTCAACAGCGGGTCAACAGCCGGTCAACAGTGGGTCACGGCGGCACGGAACGGCGGCAGCACGGCCCAGATCGGCGAGGCAGACCCGGCAGCCTGATATTCGTATATCGTTTTTCAGAGGAGGGCGACGTGGGCGTGTGTCAGACAGCTCTCATGCGCAGCCCCGCCGTAATTAGGGGGGGGGGGGAGCTAGCGGCAAGATCACGGAAACTTTGTTCTCACAGCAGTGTCGATGATATCTCCGCTAGGCATGTGAAATTACTGGTAAAATATCCTATCCCCATCTACTCAAAAACCCTTTTCGCTCACTTGTACTAAGCCACGTGGAAATGTTACGGAACTTCTTACCATAGCGCTTACGCAAGATGCAAAAGGAAACGACACCAAAAACCAAACAGCGTGCCCCAATGCTGCAGAAGGCAACGTCCAATAAGTTTTCAAAATCACACGTCTCCAGAAAGCTAGCACAAATAACTGAGGCACTGTAAATCCGCACCCGCAACTTCCCCAGGATGGCAACTCATTCGAATCCAACTGAATTGTAAACGAAAACCGGGGATTTATCGGGTGTTAAGTACGAGCAGGCAGGGCCGGAATCAGTGAAGCATGTCCGATTAAATCAGCCGAAATGACAGGCCGGCATCAGCAGCTGAGCCGCCGCTCCCGACTCCGAGCCGGCGCTTCAATAAGCTGCAGCGCACAAAGCAGCCGGAGCCGAGCGCGCTCCAGCTCAACGCCATATGGGTAGCTTCCGGCGCGCGTCGGAAGTGCCAACAGGCCGGCAGACAGGCCGCGGCGGAAGTCGACAGCGTCCTCTACAAAAAGCTTCTGCCGTTCAGCGGGCGAAACCCAGCGGCACTGGCCTCAATGAGCGGCACTCAATCAACGTAGGCGGCGATCTCGCCCTCGGGCCGTGTGCAGCAGCGGCCGTAACAGCCTCAGGGGTAGCAGGGCGGCCGAGGTCAGAATACACAGCAGTCCTGTCGAATGGTGGTCCCGCTCCGGCCACCGGTGGGCTCTCCAGAGCAGGGTGGCAGGGCTCTGAGAGGCCCCACGGACATTGACCGCGGTCAAGCCAAACAGAGGAGCTCTGGCGAGCGCTGCAATGACTGGGATCCATCCAAAAAGAGGAGCAAGGACGCCGCACTGACCGGGGTACGGTCAAACAGGGGAGCTCTCAGGAAGGCTGCACTGACCAAGGTATAGCCAAACAGAGGAGCTGTCTCCACTGGCCGGGGTACAGCCAAACAGAGGAGCTCCCAGGAAGGCTGCACTGACTAGGGTACGGTCAAACCGAGGAGCTCTCTCCACTGGCCAGGGTGCAGCCAGAGGAGCTCCGGCGGACTGCACCGCCCGGCACCGTCCACACGGGCGCGCTCCGGAGAGGGCAGACGGGCACTCTGCGGGTCTCCTCCGCGTCCCCCCCCCCCCCCGGGGCCCGTGCGGGTGGCGACACCAGGAGAGCTGTCGCAGCCGGCCGCCCTGGACGAGAAAACATGGCTCCGGCGGCGCCCTCGTCACCTGGGCTCTGATTCATACCGGCCACGCCTATTCCGGGCCGTTGTTTATGGGATGGAAGTTCGGCAACGCCGACCGTTGAGCGCCAAACGAGAGCAATTTATGGCCTCATATAATGTTTACGTGAGGCTTACCAACATGATTCAGCACCCCACAATGATCTACGAAATGCTTTTTGGGAGCTCGTAATCCAAAGCTGCCATGAAAAAGTCTGAAGAGTATTTGCCTCTCATTTATAGGCATGATTATGAAAACAGACAACCTTCTTTATGCCGGGAGAAACTTGGGGATAAACATACTGTGAGTGTAAATCCCAGTTCACCCCAGCATCAAGGCTGTAAATTTTCATAATCATGTCCAAGGCCCTGGAACATGTCAAGGCCATTTTTGATTAAGTCATTTGATGGAATTCGACTTTCCAATACCAGCATATCATGTGAATTATGAAGAAGCAAAACTAAAGTAAATTTAGCAGTGGAGGCCATTGCAAATTAAGTATGATGTGTTACGGCGGTCTCCAAACAACGTAAATCATGTCGACAAGAAAATCCCATAAGCAAGCATGGCAGGACCTAGATATCAGGAAATCATTAATAGCCCAACGACGTAGAACACGCCACATAATGCGTCGTGTGTGTGTGCAATGTTCCAGTAATTCTAAAGTACCCCCAGATAAATAACAAAATAATTTGCCTCGTAGAAACAAATCCAACTAGCGGACACTACCAGATATAGGGAATGAGCCACTGCAACTTTTATACAGTTAAGAACCTGCTAACTGCAGACGCGTCTTACCTGGGTGAACCTGTTGAGAAACGACTTGGGCAGACCTTTGCGCGCGCCCCCCTCGTGTAGCGGGTTCTGGCAGGCGAAGATGCGCGTGCGGCCGGCCGTCACCTGGAAGGTCCTGCCCAGCTCGGGCACAAACACCGTGCCGCGGTGGTCCAGGCAGGCGTTCAGTCCCTCCAGCACCGACTGCGAGGCCAAGTTCAGCTGCGGCAGACAGGCGGCCGGCGCGTCAGAGGCAGCGTCTCGCCGTGGACGGTGTCGCCGGAGCAGAGGGAATAGTCCATCCCCGGTACAGCGCGGAAACCGTCCAGTCATTCTGCGAGCTCAGACAGCCGGCTGACGGCGCGAAATAGACAACATTCACGCCATCAAACATACTGCTGCATGACGGACCACCACCTCCTCACATATTCAGGAGGCCTCATGTGTTCTGCGAAGCCTCCCGCGAGCTCGCTGTCACTACGTACAGTCAGAGCACAGTATCCCACGACATCCCTCCCGCTGCACACGTCAGCCCTCGCCAGGATCGCCATCAGAGAACGAGCCATTGATTACTGAAGGGCGGCGGGAACTGCATCAAAGCCTGGACGGGCTATGGCACCATCGATCTGGCGACAGCCCATTAGTCTGTATGAGAGATGGAGCTTGCCGTCGCACGCGGCCCGATGGAAAACGAAAGGTTTGCATTCCGAATGTATGCCGATGTGAGGTGCATATTCGGAGCATTAAAACGTTAACGCAAACCAAACAAAAAAGGCAATTAAAAGACGTTAAATGCCCTTTAAAAATTTCCTGCAAGAATGTTTACTGAGTTCATATCGAAATCAAGTTGCAATATACATGCAGGTATAAGCGGATATATTTAGTTTTTTTAATATTTCTTGATACGGGAGGGCAGCAAAGCGCGGCCACCGCACAATACCTTTCATCATGCAGGGCGTCATTTCGGCAAGGCAGGTTTCAGTTTCATGATTAAAGGCCGGCCTAGCCGGTCATAACGCGGCCCGGCCGGCGCTCATACCCTGACAAAGAGTGGTCCCACATACCGCGGCCGAGACCGCAGCCCGCCCGGACGCATACCCGAC